>JADKLZ010019686.1:5224794-5254831 GCA_021533235.1 Biomphalaria straminea | reverse complement strand
TATACGGGGACATACATACATACATACATACATACATACACACGCCTTTGTTTTCCTTTTATATATTAGATATGTGAGGCGTATGTATGTATGTATGTATGTATGTATGAGCCGAATGGAAATCAAAACCGCTTGACCAATGTTGATAAAACTTGGCAGAAATGTTCCTTGGGTACTAACGTAGGCCGTAGTGTATATATTGTAGCCCTAAAAAAACATTAAGACCCGAAAAAAAAAAGTTGACCGACTCTATTAAACTATTGTATCTATAAATGTAAGTCACCATTTCTTCTTGATATGAGACAAGGCAAAGAGGTAAACACACTGTGAGGCTCTATATGGGGGATATTAGATATACTAGATCTAGGTCAGACTGTTTAGTCATTTACTTGGCTCAATGTGTTTAGTTATTGACTAGACTACAATTGCATTCAAGTTTTGATTTTAGATTCTTGATTTATATCTACATAAAATTAAACTATCATTCACACGTTCGATTTGATTATAAAATGTATGTTATCGCTTTTTGTCACCCATTCATGTGTCATGCACAACGCTATGTAAACACACTGCGAGGCTCTATATGGGGGATATTAGATATACTAATAAACAATAGTTAATAAAGCTTCTTGAGCCATTTCATTCACACTTACGAAATAATAGTATCTAGACTCAAGATCTAGATATATGTAGACCTTTAAGCAAATGTTTTCTTAAAACAAATGGATTTAGATTGATTAGCTATTCTGATAGCTTCATTGATGCTATTTTTTAGACTCATGCATTCGCTTTCTTACAGCAATATTATTTCGTTTTGTTGTTTATTGTTTTCAAAACACTGTCAGTGACTATATCGACAGTGATACGCAAATTAAGACCCGCGAGCCGGGGGTAACATCCTTAAAATTTGAATTTACAAAACAGTTGTTTTTTTTTACATACAATCGTTAGCTCTAAATGCGAATAGCTTTAGCCGCACACACTTTTTCTTAGCTCGCGCGCACTTACTTGGGGCCGCGTAGTGATACAAATGAAGTTAACGTCAGAGGTCATAATATCGCGCATTATAAAAGGATATTATTGAACTAATAAACTACTTAAATATTGCAATTTAGTTTCCAATGTGTTTTGTTAAGCATTTAAGCCTACCGTTGCGCGTTTGGTTTAATTTTAAATCTTTATTTTGAATTTACTTTTTTATTTAAGATTTACTTATGCACATTTAGACCTGATAACGATGAATGATGATGAAACGAATGAAATACGGCTAATGTGTCTACATCAACACGCTAAGTGTATCTAGGTCGACACAAGCTCACAGTATTTATAGTATTTTACTATAATAACTACTGTGGCATTCAAATTGTTTAGATTTTAGATCTAGAGCTACATACAATTAAACAAACAATGTTATATTAACAATTACATTCACGCCTTCGATTTGATTATAAATTATATTTTTTTGTCGCCTACAGAATTCACCAAGGCAACGCGTATTGAGGTCATGAACTTTCGGCTGTAAATAAAATTAAAAAACAGATGTTAGCTTTTGACTAATAAATTGAATAAACTCTATTTTGCGTTATTTTTGTATTTAGATCATTGAGAGTTCAATATGTTACTCTCTTAAATATACGTTTGACTATACTTTTAAATAAGAATACCGGTACACATTTGAAAAATATATCTTTAGATCCACTTAGAGAAGCGAATCGAGCTTATGTGTATGTTATGTAACAGAACACAGAGTTTGACTTTTGTGTACATATCGTACGGATAGTCTGATTCACTTTATCTGTTGGGATACTTCATCATAATATGAACCAGGCATTCGATCTGATTACTTAAAAACAGTTTCAAGCGAAGCTTTTACTACTCTGAATAACGTTTCTTTAACAATGGGAGAAACAGATCTGAACAGAAACTTAAAATCACCTAACAAAATAAAAGGTTAAAAATTTCATAGACAATCTTATCTTATTTTTTATTACTAGATGAATTCATTTATTTTTTAAATTATAATCTTTTTTTTCACGTCATTATTAATTATTCAAACGGACTAAATGTATGCTATTTGTAGAAAGAAAAACCCGAGCAAAGCCGGGTAAAATGTAGCTAGTATATATATATATATATAGGCATATATATATGTATGCTGTACGCACGTTTATGCATAGGGTTAGGGTTTACTGGGCGTTAGGTTTAGGGTTTGGAAAAAAATCGCCCCCCCCACTCCAAAGTTCTGGATCCGCTAGTGGTATTAGTAGATCTAAATTAAATTCTGTGGCATTTTACGTCTCTAGAGACGATCTTTTCCCCTTGCAAGCTCTTGTGTGACTAAAGAGGCCGATCCTTGATACACAGCTGCGATTGCAGGTTGGGCATATGTAGTCACCAGGCGCCGTTGCACTTTCACCCTTCTTTCTGCTTCTGTTGTGTATGGCATCTGCAATCAAAGACCCCTTCTTTATGCTCTCTCTCCAAGTGGATCTATCTTGTGCCACCTCTTCCCAGTTGCTGGTGTCGATCTTAAAGAGCTTCATGTCCCGTTTGCATACATCTGTGTAACGTAAGAGTGGACGACCAGCGGCTCTTCTGCCTTCTATTAGATCGCCATACAGAATATCCTGTGGGAGTCGACCTACTGGCATTCTACGAACGTGGCCAAGCCAGCCAAGGCGTCTGCTGCTGATAACAGAGCGGATGTCCTGGCAACCTGCTCTTTGTAACACTTCCTCGTTGGTTATCTTATCTTGCCACCTTATTTTAAAGATCCGCCTTAGGCATCGGAGGTGGAAGACATTCAGCTTTTTTTCCTGCCATGAGTATGTTGACCACGTTTCACTTCCGTATAGCAAGGTGCTCAATACACAGGTCCGGTAAACTAGAGCTTTAGTGCTGTTAGTCAGCAATATGTTGTCCCAGACTCTTTTCTGCAACCGTGACATGGTGGCCATTGCCTTGGCTATCCTGTTGTTAATGTCATTATCCAGTAGAGTGTTGTTGGATATGATGGAGCCAAGGTAACAAAAGTTGTCTACGATCTCTAGTGGTTGGCCATTAATGTTTATTTGAGGTGCAGCATTAGTGTTTTGTACAAGTACCTTAGTCTTGCCCTGACTGATGTTTAAGCCGAACTTCTGGCAAGCAGCAGATAGTTTGTCAACTAGGAACTGTAGCTGGGTATCAGAATCAGCCACAATAGCTGCATCATCAGCATACAGGAGTTCCCTGATGAGTATCCTCCTGACCTTGGTTTTAGCCCGCAGCCTTGAAACATTGAATAATTTTCCAGAGGATCTTGTATGGAGAAACACACCATCGTTTATGTCGTTGTATGCGTAATGCAGTAGACAGGAGAAGAATATGCCAAACAGAGTGGGTGCGAGCACACATCCCTGCTTGACACCACTGCAGACCTCAAAAGGTGCTGATTGGGCTCCATTAAATTTGACAGTGCATTTAGTTTCCTCATGGAAGCACTCAATGAACCTCAGTAATTTGGGAGGGCAACCTATTTTCCTTAGAAGTTTGAAGAGGCCACTTCTGCTGACCATATCAAAGGCTTTAGTCAAATCAACAAAAACAATGTAAAGGGGTCTGTCTCTCTCTCTGAATTTCTCCTGCAGAAGTCGTAGAGAAGATATCATATCTATAGTGGATCTACCACTCCTGAATCCACACTGAGACTCGGGGTAGACTCTAGAAGCTATCACTTGCAGCCTAGATAGTGCCACTCTAGCAAAGATCTTGCCCACTATACTGAGGAGAGAGATACCCCTATAGTTGTTGCAGTCACTCCTATCCCCCTTGTTCTTGTATATTGTGACAATAGTAGCATCACGCATGTCTTGAGGGACATGACCTGTTTCCCAACAACGGCAGAGGAGAGTATAGAGTTCGGGGAGCAGGAGTGATTCGTTGGCTTTAACTACTTCCACTGGGATACCATCACTTCCTGGAGATTTTCTATTTTTCATGCAGTTAATTGCTTTTTTTGAGGTCACTAAGGCTCGGAAGCTCATCTAGGCATTCCAATACTAGAAGATCTGGTAGAGAAGCCAGGGCGGCATCGTCTACTGTATTCTGTGTGGCATAGACATCGAGGTAGTGTTCTGTCCATCGTTCTAGCTGCTTGGTTTGATCTGTAATCTTTTCTCCAGATTTGGATAGAAGGGGGGCAGGCTTTGACACTCCTGGACCCAGAGCCGCTTTAATGCCATCAAACAGAGCTTTACTATTTCCTGAGTAGAGACTTTCTTGGATTTTGTTGCAGGTATCCCTCCAAAAGTTATTTGCACATTGTCTAGCCATTTGTTTCGCCTCTTTATTAGCGCTTTTGAAGGCCTGCAAAGATTTTGGACTAGGCTTTGTCTTGTGAGCGAGGTGTGCAGATCGCTTTTTCTCGATGCAAGGTTCCATAAGTGCTAGATTTGCCTCAAACCAGTCTGCATTTTTGTGTTTTTGAGGCCCAAAGGCGGTGATTGCCGAACTGTAGATTACATCTATTAATTTCTCCCATCTGATAGAGATATCCTCTTCATCACTTAGCGAGGGGATTGAGCTGTTCAGGAGCTCGCCAAAGAGTGCAGCCTTCTCTGGGTCACCTACATGGTTGACGTTAATTCGTCTAGTTCTAGGTTGAGTGGAAGTATAGGCCTTCTTGAGAAGTAGTTTGATCTTGCTTAGCACTAGTGAATGGTCTGAGTTGCAGTCCGCACTATGGTATGAGCGGGTGTGGATGACACTTTTCAGATCCGTCCTACGGGTGATACAGAGGTCAAGCTGGTGCCACCTTTTTGAGCGTGGGTGTTGCCAAGAGACTTTGTGGCGTTCCTTGCCAGAGAAGAATGTATTTGTTACACACAGTTCATGAGAGCTACAGAACTCGAGTAGCCTTTGGCCATTGTCGTTTATTTTGCCAACACCATGAGGTCCCAAGCATTTTGGCCATGCATCGTTGTCATCGCCAACACGGGCATTAAAGTCTCCATTTATATAGAGGTGCTCGGACTTTGGAATGCTTTTAATTACGTCCTCTAGAGCTTGAAAGAATCTGTCTTTGTCCTCTTCCGATGCAGCAAGGGTTGGTGAGTAAGCACAGATTATATTAACTTTGCCTTGCGCTGATGCAAATTTCATGTGTGCTACTCTTTCATTGCCAATGGGAAACATCGCAATGCAGGGGACGAGACTTTTTCTTATTGCAAAGCCGACGCCATGTATTCTAGGGCTTTGTTCTGGTTTTCCTTGCCAGTAGAAAGTATAATTGCTTTCTGTAAGAGATCCACTGTCTGCCAGTCTGGTTTCTTGCAGACAGGCCACATCAATGTTTAGTCTGCTGAGTTCTCTGTCGATGATAGCTGTTTGACGCATGTCAGTAACGAGTTCAGGGTCAGTATTGAAGCCAGGACACATTGTCCGTATGTTCCAGCTTGCAAAACGCATTAAAATTGGCGGTTTTCTTTTGATTGCATTGGCAGGTGAGGGTGAGCAGCTTGCTTTTTGATTTTGTCTTAGCACCAAGCACCCAGTGGTGCGGCAAGCCGTGGCGGGATAGCACTATATTGTCCGAGGGCTGCTCGGCTTAAGGCAGGCAGTAGCTATCCAGTGAGGCTAAAAAGCCCCTCCTACCGTCAAGAGTGGTCCCTGGCGTTCCAGCTTACGCCAATCAGCTAGGAACTTATAACCGGTAACTACCACTCTCCGTGTTTTTTCAAAGACATTTCTGTCAGAGATGGAGTGACCTCTCCATTGCTGGGGGAAAGCCTGGGCGGTAAATTTGCGAATGCTGGGCTGCCCACACGTCAGCACACGCCTCTCTTCCATACTGACCGGGTCCAAAGGGATGGCAAGCCATCACAATTTGGGGACAGGTGGCTGCAGGAGTTTGCCAAAGGGCAGTAGTCTTACTACTGTCCCCCCGCCTACGGGGCTCCAGGACCGGATTTTCTGTTAGGGTTTACTCCCTTAGCCTTAGACCTTACTGGGACACACACAAGGCAGTGCGGCTATTAACCTATAGCTAGGGGTTTGGTTTGTGGGCAGCAGGGCGTGTCCGCACGCCGACGGGCCATGCCTGCCTCACATCTTGGGGCCAAACCTCCTCCGAGACCCTTGCAGTTTAGCCTGAGACTTCGCAGCCTCAGTTTCCATCTGCCACCACGAGGAGGTACTGCATAGGACTTGCTGTGGAGAGGCTATGTACTGGCAAGGGAGACTTACAAAATTGCTCCCCTTTCACATATGCTAGCCAGCGGTGGCAACAAGATTGTTACCACACTAGACGCATCACACAGCCTTAAATTAAATTGTAAGTAAGTCTAGGTCTAGGACTCTAGGTCCTAGATCTAAGTCACGTAGTGAGACAAAGACAAAGTGAAAGTAGTCCCAAACTAAAACTTGTTAATTTGAATTAATTAGTGGAAATAATGCTGAATTTAGCTAAATCTATAATTTAAATGTGTTAGCTCTTTAGTTTAATAACTTTTAAAGTAATTTTGTTCTATTTTAATTCAACAAAACGAAAAATTTAACTCATCTTTGATAACTGTAAATAGAAAGCAGCCATCTTGTCAAGAGCGCGTCAATTTCAATCTGCAAACTTGGATGATCCATGTACTATTAGCAAAAGAAAATGAAATAATTAAACAAATTCAATTATTAAGACAGGTTCAGGTCTAAATAATTTTAAGAACCACCAACACAGAGGCACAATAATGTCTTATGTCAAAAACACCAAATGATTGTTTACAAGATGACTTACAATAATGTCATACATACATTAACAATGAAATGATGTTATCCATAAGACACACTACTGCCTCGTATCAAAACAAAAGATCTTTTACAAAAAAAAAACAACATAGAAGAGAGGATATTAAGTATGTTACCATAATGAACAATATGATTATTTATTAATGACATGTCTTAACAAAAATATAGCTGGATTTATTGACCTTTAAATAAAATAAGCTTTGACAACTTTTGCCTCACAACATTGGCATGCTGCTGTATATTGTACATTTTTGCAATATGATGCTGTCTCGTGTTGAAATAAATGTTGACAAGCACTGTCATTAAATTCAAATAATGGTTATCAATTCCTGATTGACTTTCTAATATATGTCCTCCTAATTCAAAGATGTCTGTTGTGCTTAAATCTTTTTTAACAATGTATAACACTTCCTCATATCTACACATTTTAACACTATTAATTTTATACGATGTCTAATAGTTTTCTCAGCAGATAATAGTAAAGATACAGTGCCATTTGAGGGAATTATTAGACCACTTTTGTTTTTTAAATTTAGTAAATGATAATTCAAAGAAAAATCTGTGGGCTGTTCAATACATACTAATGATATTCTACATGTGGAACAATTAACTACATTCATGGCTTTTCTAACAACCCAACCAGATATGTATGAAACAATCTGTTCAATTGTGTATTTATAGTTGATGTTGAAATTCGAACGCTAATCATGTTCAGACAAAAAAGACTGGTCATCTGCAAATAGGTCTTCACTCATCAAAATTTCACAGGTTATTAAGCACCAAACCAAAGCTGATACCACCTTTCCTATTGCTTTCAGCGGCTCCTATATCTTATCCTATTATCCACTCCTTCTACTTCATTCCCCTCCACCACCCTATCACCCCTCATCACCATGGCCAGTGGCACTCGTTCCAAAACAGACTCTGACATAAAGCAGAAGATGGCTGAATTTAAAGAAGCTGCGGCCTACCTGTATGAGGATGAGGCAGAGCAGAAAGAATACGTGAGGTCACAACTTGAGGTCCTTAGAAGAGAGAAAATAGAAGCTGAAAAGGAAGAAAGGAGACTAGCAAGGGAAGCAGCTTTAAAAGAAAAGGAGATAGAAGCTAGAAAGGAAATGGAAATAGCTATAGCTATAGCTAAAGAGAAGGAAAGAAAGGAAATTGAAATAGCTAGAGAGAAGGAAATAACGCAGAGGGAGATAGAAAAAAAAAACGGCCAGAGAAAAGATAGACAAAGAGAGCGGAGCTGCCAGCCAGGCCTCCTCCGAATCTCGCCCGGCTATCCCTGCCTCCAGCCAAGGTTCCGTAAACGGCCTGCCCTACATGCTAATGGAACCCTTCGACGATAAAAGCGAAGCGTGGAAGTCTACCTTGTTCGCTTTGAAGAAATGGCGAGCTTTTATGGTTTACCAGAGGATAAATGGTCTTTCAGGCTATCCCAGTGCCTCCGAGGCAAAGCCTACGAAGTATACTCGAAACTGCCCTCCAGCCAAAGAGAAGACTACACCGCCCTCAAGCAAGCGCTGCTTATCCAGTTTAAGCTGACTGCCGAATCTTACCAAAGCGTCCCGAGACATGACGTTAAACTGCGCTCCTCTTTCCTTAGCACTTTTGGAGCTCAAAAGTGCCCTACTTCTTTTCTATCATTTTGTCTGTCTCCTCTTACTCTCAGTCTGCCTTCATTAATCATCACTCTGTCTCCTTATCTTTTAAAACCTCACATTGTCCAGGACCAGTCCGTTTGCCGTGGACTGCGATGGGTAAGGGGGGATAGAGAGATCCTTGTGTTTGAGTGGGTGACTATCTGAGGATGGACCACCGCAACACAATACTTTGGCTCCAAGTTCCCCTAGACCTGAGGCCCAGACGGCCCGCTCTGGGTCAACCGGCTGGTTGTCACATAGTTCGGTGAGGTGTCTTTGTTTTCTCCCAACTCTGTTGGGTATTGTGATTTCCCCTGCTCGTATTGTTTGTACGTGGCGAGAGTGCCTTGTATTGTTATTGTTTTTCTGCTACGTCACAAAGTCATTGGTCACTCGCTGTCCTGAGACAGTTCACCTGCTGATTTTTTATTAAAACGGACGATGTGTTAGTCCGTAGTCTGTAATGGTTTCTTGGACTTATAGTTTCTTGGATTATAGTTTCTTGAACTTGTATTATCCGGCTATGGAAGTGTTTTTGGACCCCTGTTTAGGGTGAGTTTCTTTGGTACTGACACCTTTTATAGTTTGTAGTATAGGGCAATCACTGTTTAAAGTTTTGTTTATAGTTATGGAGTAAAGGGTGAATTTTGTGTCATTTTTGATTATAGGGTGCCTGTGGTGGAGATGCAGTACTGCTCTTGATCCTATACCAGTGTCGGCGTCGCTTTGTTTTCTTAGAACTATATAGTACAGTCTTTGGTGTCACTGCCAGTGTCGGAATTGTATCCACTCAACGTATGCCAGTGTGGGTGCTGCTTGTCTTCGCAGAGAGATATCTCTCTCTATATATATATGCCAGTCTTGGGTGACACCGCCAGATTGGCGTGGTATTGACGGCGTGAGTGTCAGGGCCGTCACACATCAGGGGCGCCAGTTTAGTATCAGCAGCAAGGTGCGATGTATGTTATTGAAGAATATCTCTAGCTTTAACATAATCTCAGTATATGTATATATATTATGTATTACTATCTATATTATCTATTTATCATATATCACTTGCTTCATTGTAAATATTCCTAGATCAGCATCATACAATTAAATTCATTTTTTTGTGTGTTATTTAACTCTTTCTCTCCTAACTGACGATACCAACGTTGATTCCACCAAAATGTGTTAAATAATTACGGAGAAAAAGAGTTAAATCATCCACATAGTTGTTTACTACTTTGCACAATTGTGTGTGTGTGTGTGTGAACCTCGGGACCTTAATGGTGTTCAGCTGTTAATAGCACAACTCTTAAACCCGACAGTGGGGGCTCGAGTCCGGCTGTGACTACTAGGTCATAGATTAGTATCTTATCTTTTCTTAGCTTATAAATTAAGAATACTGCCCGATACCCCTATATACCATTTGTATGAGATGTTACTTTGGTACAATTTACTGGAAAATAAAATTGTTTGTATACTTCCTATAATCATTTACATGTACATGTAAAGTAGCAGAGGGTTTAAACATTGTTAAATTGATTATTGATTATTTTGAACTCATCATCATATTTACTAAATGTGTTGATATTTCAAGATTGTGATTTATATTCATTTATTTACTTTTTTTCTTGCATGTTATTGTGTGCTTCACTTACGACCGAGTGACGAGTGTCTTCTCGCTCCCGACAACAGACAAGTGTGTGGGGTTTGACCTTTGATACCAGTGTTTGAGGCCATTGTTCCTGTTTTAGTGTGTTGAAAGTCCCTGTAGCAGCTATCTTTTTACGCATCGGCCTGGAGTGAGGCGTCTTCTCTCCGACGTGGGATATTACTCAGATAGGTTTTCTCTTTTCTTTGCCATACGGCACACTCTAGGTTTTAGTTTACATCTTATGTCAGTAGTGTAGTATATATAATAGTAGTAATAATAATAGTCTTAGTTGATTTAGTTTAACACAGTAAGACTCTTAGACCATGGAGACCAGGTTAACTGTGACGTCACAGTTTATTAGTGATGGCCGTGCTATGGGGTACGAAGGGGAAAGATTAGAGAAGTATGTGAAGGAGCGAAAAGTTGAATATGATAGGTATAAGGAAGAGGCGAAGGCAGAGGAAGAAGCTAGGTTTGAGCGGCAGGAGAAGTTGAAGAAAGAGGCGAAGGCAGAAGAAGAAGCCAGGAAGAAAGAAGAAGAAGCAAGATTTGAACGGGATGAGAAAGCTAAACGCGAGGAGCACGAAAGATGGAAGGAAAGAGATGCTAAGGATGCGGTCAAAAGAAAAGAGGAGTTGGAACTGGCTCGGCTTAAAGAAAAGTCTGCGCCAGAGGCAGGCGTGGCAGCAGGACAGACAGGTGATGGGAAATACAAGAATGTGTTAGACAGACTTGACAAGAGTTTCCAAGCAATGAAAGATGACGACGACCTCCTAGCTTACCTAACACACTTTGAGGCAGTTGCATCGAGATGCAAAATAGAGAAAAAAGAGTGGTCCTTGTTGTTATCCTATAAACTTACCACCGCGCTCAGAAACTACCCAAGGGCCAATTCGGCTTGACAAAGACGTACGCTCAGGCTGCGACTAAGATAGGAAGATCCATAGGCACACAGACGGACACATTGACCCCACCCCCTCCTCCTCCTCCAACTCAGAAGAAAACAACGCCTAAAAAAGTACCTCCGAAGAGACAGGAAAGCCCTGTTGTCATTCTAAAAAAACAGGTTCTCTGTGCTCGCTGATGAGAGCATGGAGACCGAACAGCATGTCAAAACCAACACTCCGGGAGAACCCGGAGTTACCGGGTTCTCTGAGGAGAACCCAGTCAGACACCCCAACCTCTACTGAATCATAGGTGGACAAACTCCCTAAGGGGAGAACTCAAAACGGAGATGATGCCCGAGGTGAGGGAGGAGGATGTAGCCTCCGCTCTAACCAGAGGGATCTCTCCTCTCCAGAGAGAAGGACTCCCCCCAGGAGAGGGGTGTCCTCCTCTCCAACCAAGCAGAAATCAAGAAAGGTGACAGGAGTGAAGGGAAACCCCTTCGGGGGCCTCCCTAGGCCTAATAGCTCCAAGTAGGTCATCTAGAATAAGCCATGGATTCCAGAATTGTACAGTGGAACTGTAGAGGCCTCAAGGCCAATTACGAAGAAATGCAGCTACTGATGGACTCTGAGGCTCCTGTAGCTGTCTGCTTACAGGAAACATTTCTGAAAGATAGCATCAGCTTCCGAAGCTACATTGCTTACAGCAGGAATGTTGAGGATGCAGAAAGAGCATCAGGTGGAGTCTGTATCCTTGTGAAGGACAACATCCCCCATGAGAGGGTAGAACTACAGACCACACTACAGGCCGTAGCAGCTAGGATAACCTTACACAAGGTTATCACTTGCTGCAGCCTTGTATCTACCACCAGGCGCTCCATTGGACCCAGCAGACATTGAGGACCTGTTTAGGCAGCTCCCTCGGCCATATATTATCCTTGGGGATTTCAATGCTCATAACACAATGTGGGGATCCAACAGTATCGACACAAGAGGTCTATGCTGGAGGATATCTTCCTCCAACATGATTTATGCATACTCAATGATGCATCACCGACCTAATTGCACCCAGGAACTGGATCCTTCACGTGCATTGACCTCACCGTATGCGTCCCCAGACTTCTGGACGACTTCAAATGGTCAGTTAGTAATGACCTACGGTGAAGTGATCATTTCCCAATCGTCATTACTAACAATCTCCCCTCAATGGGACGACCTCAGCGGTGGAAACTAAACAAGGCCGATTGGGAACATTCGAAGGCCTAACGTCATACAGCCGTTGGGGCTTCGAATGAGAGAATCCGTCCAATTGACCAAATTTCTAAAATAGAACCCCACCAAATCCTCCTTGGCTAACTAATAAACCCAAATTTAATTTATCCCTCCTTAATTTAAAAAAAGAAAACACAGACCCAACCCTATTTCAAGTCCGCTTTAGGGAACTGCAGGAGAGCTACGGAGATTGTTGAACCATCTACACTGACGGATCCAAAATGGACGGAAAGATCGCGTGTGTCTGCTCCTTCCGGAACAAAACAATTCCCCGTAGACTCCCTGATGGATGCTCCATCTTTACGGCTGAATTGCATGCACTGTCGCTTGCTTTAATGGCCGTTAAAGCATCAGAAAGGAGAAAATTTATAATCTGCTCCGACTCCAAATCTGCATTGCAAGCTTTGGAGCGGATGAAGACTGACATTCCATTGGTATATAAGTGCCTGCCTAAATCTGTTAGGCCAAATAACAGCCAGCCATAGGGATGTCACCTTCGTCTGAGTCCCGTCCCATGTAGGCATAGAGGGAAACGAAGCCGCAGACAGAGAAGCAAAGAGAGCCCTAAACCAAACAGTGTCAGGAACCCAAATTCCCTACTCGGACCTGAGACAAAGTATTGCCACTGCTACCTATCAAGAGTGGCAGGACCGATGGGAGGCTGAGAATCACAACAAACTCAGGCAGATCGTGGCGGATGTCCGGTGGCGGCCCATATCTAAGGGTCTGACAAGGCGTGGTAGCACGACCATGTCTAGACTTAGGATTGGCCACACCTACATCACACACTCTTTCGTGCTGAAGAGAGAGGGGCCACCACTTTGTGAGCATTGTGATTCTCGCCTCAGAGTGGAACATATCCTCATTAACTGCCCCAGATACCAGGATATCAGAGATAAGTTTTTTATAGCCACTGACTTACAAATACTGTTCAATACTGTCGACCCTGGGAAGGTACTGGGCTTTATCCGGGAAGTGGGGTTGTCTACGAGAATCTGATTTGTGAGTTTGTAGACACCTACTATTTACACTAGATTTTTATCAAATATTTAAATTTTTATCTGTACTATTTTAACTGTAAATAGAACATGATTTTAATGAGTTAATTGTATGGACTTTGACCTTTTTATAGAGGGAGAGTAGTCCTTAAAGGACTGCAGGCACAACATGGCCTATACTGTGCCGATGTGCCTAAAACTAAAATTAAACTAAACTAAACTAATCTTACCAAAAGAAATTCAGAACGTCCCGCCTCGAGCGCAGAGAGACTTACGACAGCCTCTGCAGCCGACTGGACGAATACCTGAGAAGATGGCCTATCGAGCCTCATACTCGCAGAGCAGTTACTAGAGGGCATGCCAAACGATGTCAAAATCTTTGTCATGGAATAGCAAGCCTTTTCACCCGCCGACATAGCCTCAGCCGCAGACAGGTACGCGACGGCCCGCAAGGATATTAAAGACGTAAAAGTAAGACTTCAGCCCCAGACAAACCAAAGGACAACTCCGCTTCCTCTAACAAGCCCACTTCTTCCAGCAAATCCGCTCCCTCTAACCAGCCCTTTTCTTCTACTAAACATCAGCCTAACAAAGCACCAATCCAACGACCAGTTACGCATAACAGCTACGACAGACGAAATCACCCTCCTCGACACAGCCTCGACACAGCCAGACCAATAACCATCACCGTGACTGGAACAGCACGCGTGACAACAGGCCTAATCGACAGCCGCAGGCCCCACGTAACTTGTCAGCCATAACTGAGCTCCCGCAACCTTCTTTGCCTGATCAGCCATCGCCTCTTGACGAGGAAGAGGAGGACCACTATGTTATATCCGCGCTGAACGTGGCCCCTGAACACATTGCTATTGGCCTTACTCAACCAGAAGGCCACCCGGCACCACCCGGCACCACCCCACCCTATCTCATCTCCCTCCGGGGTAGAGACTATTCTGGTTAACGGATCTCCTGTCCAGGCATTATTCGATTCCGAATGTGAGGTGAGTTCTGTCATCAGCAAAATGCTGGTCGACCCATCGGACCTCACTGGTGGAACAGTGACAGTCCAATCTCTAGACCGTGGCATTCCTCCAAAGATCTATCCTATCGCTAGGGTCCACCTGGAATGTACGTACATGGCACCATTGACTCAGTCGTCATGGACTCGCCAGTATATGACTTCGTGCTAGGCTCCAGGTATATACCTCTAGGAGTTGTCGACAAGCCATATTTTTCACTGCCTGTCGGAAGAACGACAAAGCAGAGACGTGGTAGCAACCAGCAGGTTGGAAGCCCTGGACGCCACTTTAACAAGCCCGCAGCCAAGCTCAAACCGCTCCGCACTGGCACTGACACTGTCAGGAAGTCACGAGGTGAGCGAAACGCCTCCACTCGTGAGGATTCACTGAACCTACACCCTTTAGCTCTCAAGCCGCTCCGCACTGGCACTGACACTGCTAGGAAGTCACGAGATAAACTGAATACCTACTCTCGTGAAAGTACGCTAAACCAAAACTCTTCAGCTATAAAATCAATTATCCCTGACGCTGACCCCGCCAGGAAATCACATTTGGCTCTTGTGAAAATAAGCCTAATCATGGCTCCACTCGCACTGTAAGGCCACTCTTCACTGACATTGACCGTGTCCAGAAAACTAGAGGTAAGCCGATTTATCGCACTCACGAAGAAACGCCTCACTATGGCATCAGAGATAAGCCCCATCGAACGCACACACCTTGGGCATTGAGCCACAACGTTTGTCCCACTTGCCAATCTGCCCCAAGAGGAAGATGTACCCAATCCTATCGCCCGGCCTACTTTCCCAGGTCTTCAAAATTGTCCCACACAAGCGACTATCTACCTGCGAACAGAATTTAGGCAACATGATACCAACATGGGCACTTCACAGCTCTTTTAGCGAAAACCTATCTTTTGCGGGGAGGGTTGTGACAAAAATAAATTGCCGCCCACTTAAGGAATCACTCGCGTCTAGTCATTTAATTAATTTATTTTATTATCTTATCTTTACTCTCCTAACTTAGCCCATATGGCTATTTAAAGCAATAGTACCACCCCTACTTCCACCACCCCTTCTATCTCTAGGCATCGATGTCACAATATACTTTCCTAGTCTGACACATGTCTAGCAAGTATATCTACAACAATAAGCTCCCTCTCTTATCTGAACAAACATCCTTTGTTACATTCATCGGACGGAGTTTTCCCCTCCTCACCTTTCACCAGGTAACACCTTCCTCACCCTTCCCTGTCGGGAGGGACTGGCCACTTCAAAGAATCCTATTGACGCCTAGATAATCTCTTCGTCATCGGACCACCTTGGAAAGACGCTAGGCGGCCCATGTTTGCTTATCTTATCGATACACAAGGTCAAGCGGAAATCCTTTGTTTTAAGCTATTCAAACGAGCTGACATATTGACATTGAGTCACTCCCCTTTCGCCCAACCTGTCATCCATCTTTTAGAGATGGGAATCGAACCCAATTTTTAAAGTTCGGGTTCGGTTCGGTCAGATTTAAGTTCGTGTTCGGTTCGGTTCGATGACGAGTATAGTTCGGGTTCGGTTCGGTTCGGTCATGTCTGAAGTTCGGGTTCGGTTCGGTTCGATGTTATGAAATTATCTAATAAAATTAAGTTATAAGGTTTAATGCAATTTATTATCTAAAACCACTTTCATTTGAATTTTTACATAAAACACTTTATTTGAAACATATTAGCTATTGCAACTTCAAACTAAAAATTGCATCAGTTATATACACAAAAATATAATAACAGTAAATGTGATGAATAACGATAGGATATTATATGCATATAATGGTATCAAAAATAGCCGAAGGTCAGTTAAGCAATCAGGGTTGCATGTTGTACTTGAGAAATGCCAGCATTTGTAATGTTTCTGGGTTAAGCCTAGCCCTGCGATCACTCATTGTCACTCCACAAACTGAAAATACTCTTTCGCTGGCAGTACTTGTAGCGGGAATAGCCAACAACTTTTAGCGATCGATGCCATCGTTGGAAGCTTATGTTCACAATCATTCTCTTTCCGAAATTCCAATGTGTTGCAGTCAGTCACTGGCAGTGCCAAATATTTTTCAAGTTCATGTCTCGTGTTATTACTATCAGCATTAGCTAATGGAGTAACTGCTGTCTTAACTTTTCTCTTTTTGGTAAGAGGTGGTTGATCTGAATGACTGCATTCGCCACAACTGTCTATACATGCAACGTCTGAGTGCTTTGATTCCACCTGGTGTGTTGAAGATGTCTTAAACTTGTCTACCATTTTACGCATCTCCGAATAAACAGTTTCACTATCTTCTGCATTCACAAAAGTCAAGTATTTATAAGATGGCACAATAATAGTTGAAAGTTGGTGCAGTGGGTGAATAATATATTTTTCCTCCAAGCTGGACAGAAAAGCTGCCTTCAAATCACGCATACTGTCACTGTCTGAACCATTGATCTTACAGAGTGACCGAAGATGAAATAGCATCGGCCATACATCAGGGGATGTCGGCACATTGTCATGAGACAGTTGCACAGTAGCCTTGTGAAACGGATGCAAAAATTCACTTAACAATTTTTCATTTACATTGTTTAGTTGCTCAAGTTTGTCAAACTGCTTTGCATCAGTCAAAATGGACTTTACATGGTTTAACTGACATGACAATGATCGCAAAAGAAAAAACTGACTATTCCACAATTCCACCGAGTAGGAACATCCTGTTTCAAAGTGTGTTCCAGTTCCTGATTTTTTCCACTGTGCTTAAAGTAGCCCACCACTTATTTTGATGTTTTAATCATATCGTGAACTACATCGTCACCAGGTGATTTCAGAGCCTTTTCAACAACTAAGTTGAGATTATGACCTGCACAACTAATCCTAACATCGTTACGATATGCGGACTTCATATTGCTTCCATTATCAGTAATGGAAATAGGAACTGCGATAGACTAAGGATCATCTATCACGTGGGCGAAGTCTAATTGTCTAATTAGTGATAAAAGTCGCACCTTCAAATGTTACGACACGTGTTGACAGGAAAAATCTTCTTCATTAAAGAGAGACGTGGGTTGGGGTGGAAAAAAGAATGAAGTATATACCAGCCCAGGTGGTGTCTGTCAGGTCTTTATTGCTTGTTCAGTTACTGATTGTTATGAAGTTGTTAATTATTATAGTATTAACAACATATGGTGTTCAAATTGTACACTAATGTAATATTCCAGTGTGTATATATTAGTATTATAAGTAATCGCTAAGTTGTTGCAATTACGGGTATGATTCTAGGCCCCAGGCTCAGCCCGACAGTCACACCATACACATTCAGTTGTGCATAAAGTAATAGACAATGTGTATGATGATTTTAAAATAAACTTAGGAATTTAATACAATGGAATATATACAATGAGTTGGTATGAATGATGATAATGAGATGAGTTAATAATCAGGTATATAAATACTGGATATAACATAATATGCTCAAAGACACTCTAAGTAATTATATTCAATGCAAATTGAATTACTTAACTTCAGAAAAAAAACAACTCCATAATTATGTTCGTATAGTTGCTCAACCAACAACTAGTAACACCATTAGAGCAGTCTTCATCAACAGTCAATAGTAACGTTCATAATGACCACAACAGCTTGACAAACTTCCTAGTACAGCAACAGGTCTGAAAGCAGCAACCCGTAGTCTGGAATCGATAACCTCAGACTTGTAGAAACACACATCAGACAGAGGACCCCAAGATGAATTCAGTTCAATAGTTCATGGCTTAGAACCACTCTGAAGCCTGAACTAGAACTTAAAATAAGACCCCTAAACAGGGGTCAAGATAATCCAATCCAAAATAATCAGGATATGAACCAAAACACAACAATAAGGCTTTCCAGTATTGAAGTATACGGCCGAAATCAGAAGACGTCTTGTCTCTAGACTACAAGATGGAAAAAGAGCCAGACAGACCGTCCGCTACGTCACTAGTAGCGTGTGAGTATTAGTCAAAACATTGATGACCCGTACCCAAGGGACACAATCCCTTTCACAAACTATTTGGACGAAAGTAAACACAATGACGTCATCATTGTGTTGAACTCGACATTATTTACATTTGATTGTCCTGACTACCGTATGCAGTTACTAAAGTAACTGCGACAGTGTCGACCTTGATAGTCGGGCATCCGACAAAAGTTATAATCTCAATAAAAACTCCTTCAACAAAATGTTTTTTGTTTTATTTTATTTTTTTATGTATATGTTATGCCTATAGTAGCTTTTTCATTCATGGGTCCGTGGGCAAGTTATGACTGTACAAAGGGGTCCTCCGGTCAAAAAGTTTTAGAACCTCTGACTTAGCAGTAACTTGGACTAGATAAGTCTTACAAACAATTAATGATATATTTTGCAATTATGCGCCAGGTCAACATTTTCTATAGACTACAGTTTGACACCGTAGTAAGTTAATTTAGACCAGGCGTCCTGCTAGACAGTTTGATCTGTTTCGACATATGACATAATCTTCTCAACAATCACCATTTGACTATGTCGTAATCAATATCCTCATATGTTTACGGTGACTTAACCTTTCATAATTATGTGACATCTAGTAAGCGCCTTACAGTGATTCAATTTAGAGTGCCTTCCGCGCGATTTCTCCGACATAAACATCGGGAACCAAACCCCAGGCCTGCAATGCAAACAGTTTGTCTCTGCATCCCTCCCCTCATATTCCTCTCACTATGATTGGCTGCTCGCATTACGAGCTCTCTTAATGACACTAAACGCTGTATATAGTCATATGTAAACATTATTAGCTGTATCGCTAGATAGAGGGATAGACTCACGTCTGCTCTGGATGTCATCTGCTCTATGTTTAAAATAGAAATTATGGGATGGTAACTTACTCGGTAAACTCAAATAGTCCAATACATTTGTTTTTAAGGCAATAATTAAGGTCAATGTAATGGACTGTAGAGGCCTGAAAAGAATGGTCCACCTTATATTGGTCCGGAAATAGGAACTGCGATAGACTAAGGATCATCTATCACGTGGGCGAAGTCTAATTGTCTAATTAGTGATAACAGTCGCACCTTCAAATGTTACGACACGTGTTGACAGGAATAATCTTCTTCATTAAAGAGAGACGTGGGTTGGGGTGGAAAAAAGAATGAAGTATATACCAGCCCAGGTGGTGTCGACCTTGATAGTCAGACATCCGGCGTCTAAGGCCACTGTAGGTGACTGTTTGTTTATATTTGCCCGATCAAGGAGAGATAAGTGAAAAGTCGTGGCCTGGTTGGTGGGCTTGGTCTTATTATTATTAAAAAAAGATATATTTTAGAAAGGATTGAACAAATTGCAAAATTAGTTCGGTTAAGAAAAGGAGGGTTCGTTCGGTTCGGTTCGTACCAAGCAACTTTAAAGTTCGGTTCGGTTCGGTCAGGTCTCAAGTTCGGGTTCGGTTCGGTCATAAGTAGGGTTCGAGTTCGGTGTGTTCGGTTCGGGTTCGGTTCGTTTCCCATCTCTACTTTATATGGACAAGATTTATCAAATAGTCTTGGTCTCATTCTGAGGAGCTGAGAAAAAGGATTCACACCTCTGTTTGAGCTCTACGCTTTTCATTTCTATATTTCTTTACTTGGATTGGTGGTATGTAGTTTATGCTTAATGATCTTGTATCTAGTGTATTTATATATTTGTGCATTTATTTAGTGCATTATATTGTGTACATATTTGCGTATTTCTTATCTTGGAGTATGTAAGTAGTCACTTTATGTATTACATTTTATTATCTTGTACGACTAAATAGTCAAAGTCATCTACTTTATCTGGACTACTATTCATAACAATTCTTGCCAATGTATTTAGCTCTGTAACTATAAATGATTTATCGCTGTTAAATCATCGCTCAGCACGAGCCCTATTATTATTATTATAGATAGATTCCTTGACCGGGAACTTTCATAATATTTATATAACATGTCATATTACCAAATATATATTTACGCTCATTCCGTGACAAGGAATGTCGTAACCATTTATATATTCTATTTTGTCGGCAGTTGGCCAGACATATTACTTAGGTAAAACCATGTTTACATTATATTATTTATCTTATCCTATCATTTTCTTATTTCGTCTGACCGCCGTGTTAATACTATGCTTGGAAGAGATATATGAATAATCTCCCCTCGTATTAAATTTTAACTTCAAGAGATTGTGTCCCTTGAACGGGCCCTGTCACCAGTCAACCGTGCTCTATTGTTCAGGTCACACGGCCAGAAGTAAACAATAGCGAAATGGTCACCGACCATCAGCCATCTTCCCCCCTTCCCCTATCACCTCGCTATCTAAGCGACTCGTAATGATCTCGCCGTGACAGGTGCGTCTTACAATGTAACACTACTTGTAATCTCCCCTGATATTTATGTGTTAGCTCCCTTTGACCTTTGTGAAACTAAGTTATAGTTTCTATACACCAAATATTACATTACTGTTTGTTGTCGCCCTTGTGGGACTTCACTATTATTATTATTATTGTCATCTCCCCTGATTGGAATGCAATATTTATTTGATTAACTCCCCTTACTATCGTGAAACTAGATCATGGTTTCTATCTAACATTCTGAAGATGTCCTTCATGGAAATGCGTCTACCTCCCAGTGTCATCATTATGGCTAAGTCAATCTACGCATCTCGTTGCAGCTTTTATTACAGGCTACACCAGGGGTCTCAAACACGCGGCCCGCGGGCCGCATGTGGCCCGCGAGACTATTTTGTGCGGCCCGCGACCACGACCGCGAATAAAAAAAATTAGATAAAATTAAAAATTAAATAAAATTTCAATGACCACATGTAAGCCATGAAATGATTTACAACTGCACAACGTGCGCGACGTGTTTCAAGAGATGGAAGCTTGTATTGACAGGTCTGGGCTACCGTGGGAAAAATTTGTTTCAGTGGCTACGGATTATGTACCAGCAATGAGTTCATAGAAGGTTGGTGTTATTGGATGAATGATAGAGAAACGGAATCAGCTCTACTTGGCGGGACCTTTTGCATCCATACTCTGCATTCTGCACCAAGAAGCACTTTGTGGCAAAAGTCTACAAATGAAGAACGTGATGGATGTTGTCGTGAAGACGGTGAACTTCTTACGTGAACGGGGTCTCAACCACAGACAGTTTGTGTCATTTCTAGTTGATTTAGAACGGAAGACGGAGAGTCACTGTATCATACGGAAGTCAGATGGTTGAGTGGTGGAAAAGTGCTGCAGACATTTTTTTAACTGGACGAGAAATAGCATTGTTCATGGCAATGAAAGACAGAGACATACCTCAGCTCAGTGGCACATGTTTTTGTCGGATCTTGCTCTTTTACTGACATCACGCAAAATCTCAATGCACTTAATTCACAACTACAGAACACAAAGCAGCTTAATACCGTGATGTTCGAATCATTCAGATGCAAGCTGACTTTGTGGGCCACTCAGCTGGCAGATGGAAACCTGGATCATTTCTCACAGAGCCTAACGGTTGAACCAGGGCGCCTGAACGCCTACGTAGACATCCTCTCAAGACTACTGGAAGATTTTTGAAATTCGCTTTCAGCAATTGACTGCTCTCGAACTACAGTTTTTTCCATGTTGCCACTACGTTCGCAGTCCTGATGGAAATACTGGACCTGCAGTGTGACACTGTTGTGAAGCAAACATACGCTGATGTTGGTGTTCCACATTTCTATGAGAGAAGTTTTCAAACTTATTCTGCGGAGCTGCTAGAATTCTAGCGATGTCTGGGAGTACGTACGTTTGCGAACAGTTTTTGTCCAGAATGAAGATAAAAAAAAAAACAGCATTACGATCAAGACTGACTGCTGAGCATCTGAGAGCAACCTTGAGGCTTGCCACTACACGTGACTTCAGGCCTAACGTCGATGGTCTGGTCTCTGTCAAACGCTCTCAGCTGAGTGGACAGAAACATGAGCCATCTGCAGTAGGCCTAGTAATTATAGTTTTTTTTTTTTTTTTTTTTTTTCTTTGGGGGGGGGGGATTACAGTTTCTGCTTTTTTATTAGTGTCAGAGACAACGTCAACTTATTTTAGTAAACTAAACTGCCTGTGCATGTAATAAACTACACTAAATGTGATTAATAATTATAAAAACTTAATTTTAGCATTTAACTGCAGTGACAGTAGTGTTCGTAAAATTTGATGTTGTGCGGCCCGCTGTCTGGTTGTTACTTCCAATGCGGCCCACATGCTGATTTGAGTTTGAGACCCCTGGGCTACACCTACTTGAAGCCCTGTCTTTGTAACGCTGTTACCAGTCTGCTGACACCAGATCTGAAGATACCAGCCTTACCTACTAAACACAAGAGTCCGACCAACAATCGCTAGCCAGAAGACCCGTCACTGCATCTACGTATCGTTGGATTGCCTCTAACGCTAGGATCAATCACTCCATCCCACCCGCAGACAACGTCAGCATCAGCCACACCAGTCTCGCCAGAGCAGCATAGGACTTAAATCTATGCAACCAGCCTAATGACACTCAGACCACTTGGTTCTTATATCTCATGATGATAGTCTCACCTTATGTAAATTGTTAGGCCCCATCCTAACACTGTACAGCATTTTATCTTTACTTATTTCCTCTATGTAAATAAACTGTACATATATTTTACTTCACAGTATTTGCTGCCTGCATTCATAACGCTGTGCATGTAAGTCTATGTGCAAGTTAAGATCCTCAAATTCTATAAGCCCCCTAGACACCTAAACGGCCACCATCTTTGACATACTTGTCACATTTGGGTAGGCTGCTTTGTACTGTCTGATAATCTTGGTTAATGTCTGGATATCTGTGGGATTTCTCTCGATAATGTATGATTGAATATCTTCTGAGTAAGCATGTGTGATGTTGTCAATACTGATATGTTGTCTAAGTGCCTGGAAACTTTCTTCTAATTTGGCCAGATACATCCATCTGTCAAACCACATTGACATATTGGATACAAAAATTTGAGGATCATCGTTTTGCTGTAGTCTCTTGTAAAATTTCTTTCTGTAGTTGGCTGAGGTTGCTCCCTATTGGCGCAGTAGAGCTTCTTTAATATTGGAGTAACTGTTGCGTTCATTTATTGACAGTTGGGAGCAAATGTCGACAGCTTTGCCTGTCAATAAACTGAGGAGTGAGCTCGACCACTGTGCTTCTGGTAGACCGGATGTACTAGCTATCTCTTCAAATCTGATGTTGTCTATGTTTTCATTGAATGACGATATTTTATTAATTATTCTATATTTGTCAAATACATTCGAGTTCCCTTGGTTTGAAATGCTTTCTTTATTTTCTTTGCATTGTTTTTCATGCTCCATCTTTTCTTTTTCATGTTGTCTTTATTTTTCGGCGTCTTGCCTTTGTTTTTCGGCTTCTTGCATTTGTTTTTCTTCAAATACTTTTTCTTTTTGGCGTTCTGCCCATTGTTCCAGTTTGGGGATTTGCTTTTCTTCGGCTAATTCAATCAATTCAAAAAGCCGTGTGTTCTGGAACTGGAAGCCATTTTTGATTCTATATATTTATCTTTTACTGGAGCAAAAATGTTCAATAACATGATTGTAGATCTATTTCAAATTGAATAATTGCAATGTTCTTAATGCCACAACTGGCTGGTTATACGTTGACAGTAAAATTGTATTTTTACTGGAGTCACAAGCTTGATTGTTGATATTGATTGATTAATTGAGCTGAGTACTTTCTACTGGTTAGGCAGTTGGTCAATCTGGTCTTATGTATACGTTGCCAGACGAATGATTTATTTACTGGTCTTATTTACGACGCCAGTTAATTGATTTACTGGTCTTATTTACGTTGCCAGTTATAATAATACTTCATAGGTCTTACTATTGCTGCCTATGTAAGTAAAAATATGTATCTTGGTCTTACTCCTTTTGCCAATTACATATAATAAATAGATTTCGTGAGTTAGACGGTAACTCTAACGAAAATTTAAAAAAAAAAATAGCGATAACCAACTGACCTGTAAACACAGTAGCTCTGTCCTTTGTTGAATAAAAATGAAGTTCCTTATTGAAGCGTTTAGAAATTTGTCCTAGATCCTGATAAATTTTCGTTGAAGTGACCGATTTATGCCTTATTAATTCGTCGTAGGTGCCATTATGTCATAATCCTCTCTCTCTAGTGGTAGATGTCACGATTTGTTCTTGTGGTGTAGTTAGATGTTACTAGCTTGTAGGAGAGAAGTATTGTGCCGCCGGGGATTGTAAAGATTTGAATAACAATTATTGACGATGACGATCTAGGATTCAACTAAGTAAATGCCTTGATAATTTAAAAACAGGAACCTTTATTTAAATCCAACATAATTACAGCTATGTACAACTATATATCAATGAAATAAGTAGTTAAACAAAAGCATATTTCTTATGTAGAATTATATTAAATTTACAACGCGAGTATCCTCAAAAAGATCCAGAACCCGACTAAAACTTCTGAGCTATCTGCCGGCAAGCCTAGTTTTCAACTAATTCCTTTCAACCAATCAAATTGAATACCCACGTCACGTGACTGAATGTTCTGGAAGAAACTAAAAATAACTGTTGTTTTTTTTTTGCTGACCTTGACTTGTGCAGAAAACAACATGTTTATGTGACACCTTATTATAAATATTATTTTGCTGATAAATTATTACCATGTGTTCATGCTTCAGTGTCTTAATGTCCAGTACCAAAACAAAGGAAATGGTGATAACGTAGCTTCTCTACGCCTAACTTACTCACACTGAACAAGATATCTAGCTAGCGGTCAACAAGTTTGCGTACGCTGCAGCTACTTTTGATTTAACTATAAACCTTAGTAAAATGCTTGGGGTTTAGGCGTGGTGATGAAAGGCCCAAAAGAGATTTGTATGGAGGGTTGGGCTGTAGCACCAGTAGCACCACTTGGATGGATTGATGGTAAAAGCCGGTATGAACTTCTATAGTCCGACAGTCAGGCTGAGCTGGGCACGTATCCCGTATTGGGGACGAACATATTGTTTAGCGCAACAGAGGTGCCCCACGGAAACGTTTCTTTAGAAAGCTAATGAAATTCTTTAAGTCTATTAAGTAAAAGTTCGCCATTTCAGTTTGTCAAAAGGTGCCTTTTTTACCCTATTACGTAGAAATTTGAGTCACTTTATGTTTCGTAAGCAAAGACTTTCTTCCAAGCCAATAATAGTAGGCCTACAATAGTTTTACTCAAAAAAATGGATTGTTAAACTATAAGACGGACGTAAGCTGTGATTTGTCTACTCTTAAGAGACTTGATATTTAATCGTCATGACGGTCATGTAGGCCTACAATTACATTTAGAACTAAAATAACACTAAAGCAACTCTTCAGATTAGTAGTCTTTATCTGATCGTTATTTTTCGTAATTACAAAAATATTCCCAAAATGACTTCGGGTATATAACTTCCTTAAGAAATTATTTAAACGAGCAAGGCTCGGCCACCTGATATTTAAGTTAAATTAGTTAAGGTGGCAGCATTGGCCGATACTGAAGTGAGAATTACAAACGCGGCACAAGTAGCGTAAGTACGTCTTTATTTGGCCCATTCATAAAAAGATTATCTAAGTAATCGTAATCTTTACTGCCCTTTTTTGCTGGTATAATCAGTATTTGCAGTAACATTTAATTCATTGTCTAAGATAGTACCAAGGTATTTAAAAGTTTGCATTATTTTAATAGGTCTAGTCTCTCCAGTTACAGAAACAATATCATGTACTTTCTTTTCTTTACAAAAATCAATTATCATTTCTTTGTTGTTGTTTTTTTTTACATTTAATATTAAAAACTTATCTTTTCAGTATTTTTCAATGTGTTCTATTTCTCTAAAATACTTAATGACGTCTGAGAGCAGGGCAAGAAAAGTAGCATCATCAGCGAATTTTGTGAAGGGGAAGCAATCGCCCTCCCTCCCCCCCAGCTCACCGAATCGGCTAAGATACCAGAAGTGTAGCAATATAATATACAAATGTCATAGTAATTCAACAGATTTTGTTCAGAAACTATGATTTCTAAGTAAAAGTAGGACCTCCCACTCAAAGAGTTTAGGACAGTAGATGACCCGCTAACAGGAGAACGACATAACATATAATATAAATGCAAAGTTTTAATTATACATGTATAGATATTAAATTGATTCTGTTAATAAGCTGTGATTTCTACAAATAAATTGGACCACCCCACCACCATTCGAAAGTCTATGGGGAGGGGGGTTGGATAAGTTGGATTGATAACATTGCCACCTCCCCATCTTAACAAATCGGCCATACTAGAGGGGGGGGGGCAAAATAATCTAAAATAGGTTGAAATATGAATAATAATATATACTAGTCGACCGGCGGCATAGCATACGCCGCTATTTTCCAGGGCAGGCCTTAGGCACTGCAACATATGCGACCACATTGGGTCCCAACTTTCTTTGGACCCGTGCTAATTTTTAGGTGTATAAATTATTAAATTGAACCATTTTATAAAGCATAACAGATTTCCCGCGGCCTCTTGATTTACCAGGAGCCCCCTGGAAATCTCCTGAAATGTTATTAAATGCTATGCCGCCGGTCGAAAAAGTCCTGGAAATTTCCGGACATTATTAAAAAAAAAAAATATGCTATGTTATTTTGTGAATGAAAATAGTGCGGATTTGGATATATTATTTCCCATTCACACCATGCTGCGCCATGGGATCTTCCCATTTGCTTGTTATAAATAAAGCGAATGCGTGAATTCATGAATGAAAAATACTATGAATGGAGCTAAAAAATATGGCTAATTGACCTTAATTTACGCGATATTAAGAATATAGCTGCACTCATGTAACAATGCTTTAGAAAAACAAATTTAAATGTAAATTTGATTAAATGGACTATAATTAGTATGTTCTTGTGCTAAAGCATAAAACTATCTCTGCGAAGAGAAGTTCTATAATCTTCTTAGAGTTGAATTCGAGTTTTAGATCTAGATCTAGGAATAGAGAGATGAGTTACCTTTCGTAATCATGTCTAATGAACGAATGTGCGTAATTAAAGTACTTTCTAAAGTGAAACCTAAGAGTATACTCTATCTGTGTATTGTTGTTGTTCTAGTTTCAATAGTCTAACGACACAATAATGTGGAAATACTTTTAATATTATGCCAATAATCTGAGAAGAAGAGATAATTATATAAGCACCACTTTCATTCACAAAATAGTGCGGATTGGGATGCACCAATTTCCATTCACACCGCGTGCTGCGCCATGGGATCTTCCCTATTTACTTGTTGCTTGCATGTTGTTGTTTGACCTTTTACTTTGAGGATTATATATATAGATACTGTAAAAGCTAAGTTTATTTTCGAGACAGTATCGGAGAGACAGCAAGTTTTTTTTATTAAGAAAGTTGCAGTTTAAAGAAAGAATAATTAAGAATGAGAACATTTGAATAGCGCACGCACCCTTTGTAATGACCGTCGTAAGACCATCTTCGTGTTAAGTTAGACGTCTTGTCAAGTAAGACGTCTTGTCGTGTTAAGTAAGACGTCTTGCCACAGAGCTTAATTTTTATTTGTGTCTTAAAAAATTGTCAATATAAGTTAGTATGACAATTGTGAGAATTTTGAACATTGTAAAATGAGAAAGTCGAGAAGCAATACTTAAGTAGAGACGTTGTGAAATGCTTTCTTCAAAACGTTTTGAGCCGATATTTTTCAGACGTCTCGCTTGAAAACAGTATTTAAAAAGTTCTTATTAGAAGATGAAAACCACATTTATAATCTTTCTTCTATATATATATATATATATAATATATAGTTCTCTTCGTGGCTCAAGAGTTTGTATGAAAGAAAGAAGTAAAGGAAACATCACTCTCTTATTTCTGCAGATAGTCACCCCACGAAAAATTAAGAGGGGGGGAGAGAACAAGAGAACAGTATTCACTTGTCGCAACGGACGACTACTTGGTCGTGCGGTTTGCGCGCTGGACTGTCGCTTGGATTTATCGATAGTCCCCGGTTCAAACCCTGCCCGCTCCTATCCACCCTCGTCCTGCGGGAGGTTTGGAATATGAAGTAAACTATCTTCAACTCTGTAGGAATATCCGAAACAAGTAAAACAATTTACAAACAAACATTTTACTAACACTAAATAGCAGGGTCGGACTTAACCATTGTGACCAAGAAGTCATGGAAAGAGGGCAAGTAATATACTATGTATATTCACCCGTCACTAAATAGCAGCGCCGGACCATTGTGACCAAGAAGTCATGGAAAGAGGGCAAGTAATATACTATGTATATTCACCCGTCACTAAATAGCAGTGCCGGACGTTGAGAATTGTTGACCTCATGTAGTTCTTCATCAGTTTGAGGCGTGAGAAGTTTCTTTCACCAGATTACACAAAATTCGGCTAATGCATAATGCCATTTTTTTATCGCGCGTAGGATTGGCGTTTTCCATATTGAAAGACACACCACAATCTGGTAAATCGACAGGAGGGCGTGGGAAATCTGTTTTAAGTTATAAAATGGTTTAATTTAATAATGTATACACCTTGCAGATCCTTTGAAAGTTGGGGCCCACTGTGGTCGCATAGGTTGCAGTGGCCTAGACCGGCCATGCAAAATAGCGGCTTATGCTACGCCGCCAGTTGACTAGTATATTTTAATATAAAAAAAACTTTTAATAATAAAAATATATTTTTTGGTTAATAATCAAACATTGGATTTATAACTACAATGAAAATGCATATTCTACCCACCCCCGTGAAAAACCAATAGACCGGCACCGCCACCCTCCCTTTTGTCAAGAGGTTCCGCCCCCCCCCCCCCATCTGGGTAGGGGCACATTCCACAGTTTGGGAATGCTGTTTCTGAGTAGAAAGACCACTAGCTAATAATTCAGTTTCACGGTTTGCTCATGGCCGTGGAAGACAAGCGTAATCGGATTTGTATCTCTTTGAATGATTCTCCATTCCTTGGTATGCGACATCTCCTACTATCTCCAGCTAAATTAGTATTTAGCTTTTTCAGCATTGATTTGCATTCCAAATGCTCCATATCATCTGAAAATAGGCGCCCTTTTATATTTATGGTATGAGTAAATCCTTCTAGCGCTACCTTCTTAATAGGCTCCAGCAGGAGAGAAGATTCATCATTGCCTCACTCTTCAGTTTGGTTGTTCAGAAGTATTGAGCTATTTACATTTTAATTTAGGGCTTTGATTACATGATTAATGTTATCTCCGTTGAACTCCCTCATCACTTACCATCATGCCTAAAATATTTTTGGTCTATGACGTACTTCTAACTGCTCTGAAGCCTGCCTGTTCTTCTGAAAGGATATCTTCGGCTTTTTTCTTGTTAAGAATTATTCTTAGCATTATCTTGCTTGGATGACTGATCAGATTAATCCTTCAATCCTTCTGCACTGTCTCAAGTTTCATTTCTTAGGCAGTGGGATAATTAAAGATTGGAGGAGACTTACTCTTTGATAGGAGGTAGACTTGTGTGACCAGTATTAGTATAGTGTGTAACTGTCTTTTGACTAGCTAAGTAACCTTTGTTATTTTTATTTGAATTAGCGATCTCCTGATCAAGTGAGTCATGTATGACTATAGAAGTGAGTCATTTGCCAGTAGAGTACTGATAATGAAAGTATGGAAATGAAATTATGGGTAATGAACTAAGAAACAAAAGTTGCCAAGTGATTCAATGAAGTCTCCGTTGTGTGTATTATACTTCTGTTACTTAAACAGTGGTA
>JADKLZ010019686.1:5084048-5098734 GCA_021533235.1 Biomphalaria straminea | reverse complement strand
TTTAGCAGCGACAAAGAGAGTTTGTGTGATACACAAACTCAGAGGCGGCCCCCGTTGAGAGATCAAAGCACGGAAGATGTATATTTCTGTCGTTTATCTTTGATATACTTTTTTTTAAATGAACTTTTAGCAGCGACAAAGAGAGTTGAGAGATCAAAGCGGATCTGACAGGGATCCGACTCCGACGGGGGCCGCCTCTGAGTTTGTGTATCACACAAACTCTCTTTGTAATCTTGTTAAAATGAACTTTTAGCAGCGACTTTTGTGTACTAGCGTAAAGCCCGGCCATGACATGATTCTAAACTAATTTCTTAAACTTTTTAAAAATCACATTAAAAAAAATGTATTTTATTGCCAACATTAGAATGAAAGAAGCATATTTTTGTGAGTTTTAACTGTTTGTTGGTCTGTCCGTCACGGTTAGATAAAAAAAAAACTAAAGGCTTTTGAAAATAATATTTAACCTTTACTGTTCATTCAGAAATCTATAATAGATTAATTCGGATGTTTATGTCTAGATCTACATTGAAATGTTATAATAAACTAAAACTAATCTTCTATTTTCTATTTTTAAATTTAATATTGCATTCATTCTATTGATTATCTGGGCTTTTTATTTTAATTTTACCTAAATTTTATCTAAATTACATCCAAATTATTAATAATAATAATTAATAAGATATATATTAAGAGTGCTAAATCAGAAGATTAGTTTATGTACATCTACATCTCTACAGATCAATGCTGAAAGATTATTTAAAATCGCTCGTGTGACATATTTTATATATCAGGCTATTAGTTTGTAACCAGTTAGCATGCTGAACTGATTATCTCGACGCTCCCGGGTTATGTGTCTGTTTGTTTTACATGTTTCGATTGTTTCTTCAAAGTTAAAGATAGTTTACTTCCTATTTCAAACCTTCCACAGGAGGGGATGGGAGCATGCAGTAATTGAGCCAGGGACCAACGATAAATCCGAACTACAGTCTAGTGCGGAAACATCAAGATAAGGCAGGTTTATACCCTGCTCGCCATCCTTTGTCGTCCAGCGAGAAGTTAATTATTTTCAACTTTGAAGGAACATCCCAAACATCTTACGAATAGGCGGATCTGACAGGGATCCGACTCCGACGGGGGGCCGCCTCTGAGTTTGTGTATCACACAAACTCTCTTTGTAATCTTGTTATTGTTTGATGATATCTTTCTGATATTTTTGTCTTACATGTATATCTAGCTAATGTCCGTTATTTGCTATAGGTTCCGTGCAAAACTCTAACTTGTAATTCTTGTGGATATGTGTAGTATCACTCTATTGATAAATAGTGAGGCAATAAGTAAAATGAAGGAATTACGTTATAATTCTAGTTGAATTGGATTATAAATAAAATGATATTTCGAAACAAATTGGAGTGTATTTTCACTGGCAAATCTGCTTTGGTTCTAAAGCAAGTGTCTAAACATTGACTCTACACTAATGTAAGTTAAATAACTCGGAATGAAGTTAAGGTTAGGGTTTTGGTTCTCCACTGTGATTCTAAAGCAAGGGACTTAACAAATGGTTTACACCAGTGTTTCCCAAACTGTGAACTCTAGTGTTCCAAGGTAGTGGTCAAGGTAGTGTTCCAAGGTAGTGGTCAAGGTAGTGTTCCAAGGTAGTGGTCAAGGTAGTGTTCCAAGGTAGTGTTCAAGGAGCTACTGGAAAACTATTTGACAATTATAGGAATTAATCTCTCCAAAAAAAGAAGTGTTCCGCTAAATACTCATAAAGTGCGAAGTGTTCCGTTGGGGAGAAAGTTTGGGAACCACTGGTCTACACTGATGTAGTTAAAGAGCTCGAAATGAAGTTAAGGTTGGAGTTGTGCTTCCTGCTATGATTGTAAAGCAAGGGACAACAGATTATTTAACCAGAACTTACAATGAAGTTAACGTTAGGGTTAGGGTTAGCACTCTTCATTTGCCGAACTTAATTTAAGGTGTGCAAATACCTAAATGATTTGAGGTGATGTCCACTTGTATTGTTATGAGTTGGCCCATCTGGTAGGTCCTGCTAATCTGACCAGTGGCGTACAAACCACCCTCCTCGTTTTTTCTTTCTCCATCATACGGGTCCCCACAGACACCACACTTGTAGCCTTGAGCCACCTGATGCTGTGGGTAATAGTTGAGACGATAGATTTACATTAACATACAGTAGCATTCAGTCAATGAAGAATATAGGACTACTATACTTTTACCATACTCTATTTGTTTTAGATCGATCTGCTTATTTTAGGAAGAATAATAAATACCTAATTAGTGATATAAAAATAGTAGATGCATAAAAACAAAAAATAGTAACAGGACAATAAGTTATATTCACTGACTAGTGACTAGTATGTGTTAGACTTTTGATTCACATTCAAACACAATTTTAAAATTAAGATAAAAAAAAACTGCTGTTATCTTGTTAGCATCCGTTCACCCACAACTAGAGCCGACACAGACAGCCGTTAGGCATGCATTAGACAAACAATGACTCTTATCAAATTGTGTATTTCTCATTATGACAAGTGGACAACATGAATACAATACATATAGAAGCTTCATGTCGATATGAGCAATTAAGCTGTGAATATCAACATAGAGTTGAAGCTAGGTGCTGAAACAAATGTGATACATACATATATAGAATATAAATCAATAACAGCATCGGGGACAAAGTTTTTAAGAGAAAAAGTGAATTAAATGCTACGAAAATAAGGAACTGCGTCGACCGGTTCACTAAATCACAGCCAATACAGTACAATTGGCAACACGTAACACTGACTGTACAAACATTTCAATGTTAACCGTACAGCCGTATCGACTCTTGCACTGGCCTCTGCGCCTCATCCCGGACTTGAAATGGGTTCAGCTGTTCAGGACGGACTTCACACACTGGGCAGGTGTCTCGACAGTACATCGCACTAAACCTTCGTAATGCGCCGTACAGAACCACACTGAACTATGTCGTCTGTAGTGGACCGGACTGTAATTAACCCTGCTGTAGTGAGCAGTCTGTGACACCTCCGCTTTTTATATAGGGTCCCTGCTGGCCTTCTAGTATTGATGGAACATCTCTCGACCATTCGGGTTGATCATATGACTAGACCCGACGTGCTTTCAGGATGTGTAGTGTTTACTTTAGATGTTACTTGAAAGTTTGCTAGCCACCGCTGTTGACCGTCACTGCTCTTCACGCTGGCCTGTGGCGATTTCTGTCGGCTGACTACACACACACTACTACATCCAATCCGCACCGCAACCAGAATATATTGAGAAAGTGAAAGTGGAAATACATTTTCTTTCTTTATTTGTCACCAATGTAATTTACCCTTTTTTTTTTTGAAGTGGTGTATTTTTATTGAAAAATCCCATGCATAACTAATTCACAAACAAAACATATTCTTTAGAAAAATAAATATCCGTTACACCTAAACTTTGCAAGCTACAGCGCATAGTCAAATAATATTTTTCCTTTCTCTTCTAGTTTTGAGATCTGAGTGTGACAGACGAACATTATACACTAACCTAATAGCTGCTTTTTTTTCCTTTACTGGGGCCGTTAAAAAAATAAGATTTTTACCAAAACCTCTCATTGTGCCCGATGCAAATCTATGTTGCTGTTCCCGACGAGGAACTTACGGAATCAAATTGAGGACTTTCTCATGATAATAATAAAGATAAAAATACTAATAAATCTTAATATCAGGTGGCCGAGCCTTGCTCGGTTAAATAAAAGCCCTGCCCAGCCTGACTGTCGGACAATAAAAAGTTCATACCGGCTTTTGCCATCCATCCATCCCAGTGGTGCTACAGCCCGTGGTCTGCTTTTAGTTTTACCCATCCCTTCATTCATATCTCTAAACGCGTTATTGTTTGCAAAGAAGTACACTATAGTAAGCCTAGTGACGTAAGCAGCGTTTTTCCCGTTTACGTCATGGAAAACTTTCATTCATAAATTTTCCATTTCATTCATAAATTATTCTAACCAAAATTAAATTGAGACATTTTCATATCGAAATAACGGTCGAACTCGAGTTTTCCCGATGTGGCCAATGAGTTGAGAATTTTTTTTCTCACTAATACGCACATACCTTGAAATTTTAAAGAAAATCGTTAGAGCCGTTTTCGAAATAAAATTTATAAATAAATATATATATATACAAGAATTGCTCGCTTAAGAGTATAGGATTATCCTTGGGGGAATGTGCCTAACACATAGGCATTCAACAACAAACCACTACAAAGAAAGTCGTCTAACGTTAGTGGTAGTAATAAAATAAAGAGGACGAAATAGACCTTTGAATAACTGCGAATAAGGCAGATGGCAAGAGAACAGCGCTGACAGAAAAAAATCGTCATAAAAGAAATAGCAAGGTCAATGACACTTGCTGGAATAACTTGCCCAGTGTGTATTCTAACATTTCGGGCCCACGTGAGGAGGCACAAAACACCAGTGCAAAGCCCTCAGCCCCCAAATGAATGACTAACGTGGTCATCATCGAATCACGATGTACGAACTATATTAATTAACTTTATGCCCGTTTACAGCTGTTCAATCTACATTCAACATTAGTCAATGAACAAAATTTATTATTTCTTAAATCAATTAGTGAAAATTAATTACTTTTTTATATAGAAAACAGCTGCAGTATTGAGATACATCATACATGGTAGTGATTTTACGGTTCTTAAAAAAAATATTTAGCTTGTTATATATTGTATTAAATAATGTTTAATGTTATTAAATATAGGCTTACGAAAAAGTCTTGGAAATCTCCAGAAAATATTAAAATCTTTTGTAAAGTAAAAGTAAAGTAAAACAAGATTACAAAGAGATTTTGTGTGATACACAAACTCAGAGGCGGCCCCCGTCGGAGTCGGATCCCTGTCAGATCCGCTTTGATCTCTCAACGGACGGACAGACAGACAGACAGACAGACGGGCAGACAGACGGACAGACAGGCCACACAAAACTAATATACTTCTTCCGTGCTTTGATCTCTCAACGTTAGCCTTGTAAAGCCGATGTTCAAGGCAACTGCCACACTTGTTTTATGAGTTGATTACTTTACGAGTAAATACTGGTATGTTACTCGTATGTTAGAATAAAAAACAATGTGTAAACATGTGCAGAACATTAGATTATTAATTGTCTTAAAGTAGGTTTCATTTATATTGCATACTAATTAGGTTTTTTCTCTTTAAATACTGTTTGCATAAAATATTTTTAAAAATTAGATTTTGAGCTTTTAGAAAAAAAAAAAAGTAGCCGTTGCATCAGAACTTTGAATGCTCTATATTATCGTGATGTCAGATTTTCATTTTCTCTTCTACTTTCTGAGCACTAAACGGGACGGACGGACGGACGGACGGACGGACAGACAGACAGACAGACAGACAGACAGACGGACAGACAGGCCACACAAAACTAATAGCGTCTTTTCCCCTTTCGGGGGCCGCTAAAAAATATATCCGGAAATATATATATATATATATAGATAAATGTCCGGAAATGGAAGTGAGATTAAAAGGAGCAAGCCAGTGAAATTATTATTTTAACGTAATTTGTGATATTAATTAAAGTAGGCCTACTTCTAAAGTCAAACCTGAGAGTATACTCTATCTGTGTATTGTCGATCTAGTTTCAATTGTCTTACGACACAATATAATCTGTAAATACTTACTTAATATTATGACAAATCGAGAAGAAGAGAATTATATACACCACTTTCATTCACAAAATGCTCCTCTATGCTATGCTATTTTGTGAATGAAAATAGTGCGGATTTGGATACACCATTTTCCATTCACACCATGCTGCGCCATGGGATCTTCCCTATTTACTTGTTGTTGTTTGAACTTTTGAACTTGTGACTTAGAGAATTATATATATAGATAGGATGTATCAAATGTTTTGAGGCTCTCAAAGACTGTTTTGCATTGGGAGAAATAAAAAAACAATCATATTTTATCTTGTTTAATACAGACGTTACTTAAAAAAGAAGATGATTACGTCCTACACGTCATGCATTCAGTCATGCATATTTACCAGTGACTTAAATTCTGCCAAGCCACTGGTTTTCCTGGCTAGCTCAGGCAAACCATTCCGTGCTCTAATGGCATTAGGGAAGAAAGAGCATTTGTACAGATTTGTCCTAGCATATGGGACGAGGAATGTGCCTTTATCTTTGTTTCTTTCTGAGTATTTTATTAAGTTTAATCGCATTTATTTTCTCATTTCAGAGATCATCAATTAAATCAACTAGTCAAGTTTCCATAAAGCTTTGTTGGTAATTAGCAAGTACATTATTTTTCTATAAGTAGGTTAAGATGTTGCTACATAGTGTGTGTGTGAAATCGTAATGCTGGAGAGAAATACTAGTTGCAGTTACATAAATCTCCTGTGTTACTTTTGGCAAAATCTTCTTGATTTGTTAAAAAAAAACAACTTCCTTTCCCCTGTAGTGTTCATAACTTACCTAATATAAATTGGAAAACACTAACCATAGATAAACACCGAAACCTTAAGGACATAAATGAGCTTTTCATAGAAAATTACACAGCCAAAGTTTAGATCCAATCTTTTAAAAAAGATTAAACAACACATTGGATCTCTTCTTAACTGACCTGTTTTAGTAGTAGATTATGATATTATCCTTGGTCTATCCTTGGTCTATCAGACCATGAGATCATAAAAATATACAGTCAGATAAAAGCAGTAGCTTACTCTGGAACAAATTCAACCTAACACAACTACAACAAGCTGCATTAAACTTTCAACAAACATTCTTGTCAGAAAAAGACATTAACCAACCATTCGATGACCTCTGGAATTTCATAAAAAACTATCTTAAAATCATTATAGAAAATCAACTACATACATGTGAAACAAAATAAATAAATGCCGGTTTAATAATAGATTTAAAAAGCTTCGTAAACAGAAGGAAAACCTATATAGAAAATTTAAATAAACTAAGGCAGAAATAGTTTATAAAAAGTACTTGAAAATTAAACACCTAATCCAAAAAGTAAGCAGACAGCTGCAGCGTGAATACATGAACAATGAAATGTCTAAAGATAACAACAAAAACTTTGGAAACAACAGGCATAGCGCCATTAAAAGGAGAAGACAACTTAACACATAATGATAATGAAACTAAAGCTAACATCCTAAACACTTACTTTGCATCAGCATTCTCAGCCCTAGAGGACAAAGACATATTACTTAATCTGGACCAAGTAGACATCATAGGAGAAAAAGAAAAAGAAGAAAAAGAATCAAAAAGTTATTAGCCAACATTAAACAGAATAAAGCATCTGGACATGTTGTTATTCCAGCTAGATTACTCAAAGATCTAAGCAATGAGCTAGCACCAGTGTTCAAAATATTTTTTCAGGCATTTCTTAACCAGGGCAGAGTACCAAGGGATTGGAAAGAAGCTAATGTCACCCCCTATTTAAAAAAGGAGAAAAATCTGACCCAGGAAACTATAGACCAGTATCACTTACCAGCATCACATGTAAAATCCTAGAACACATAACATGTAGAAACATCGTAAACCACTTAGACGAACATAATGTCCTTACTCCCTACCAACATGGCTTTAGGAAATTTAGATCATTTGATAGGACTAATTGATGATTTTTCAAAAGGTTTAGATAATAGTGAACAAATAGATGCTATCTTATAGATTTTTCCAAAGCTTTTGACAAAGCTCTTCACCCTAGTTTGCTTAAAAAATTAAAATATTTTTGGCATTTGTCCATCGCATCAGTGGATTAAGGATTTTCTGATAGGGAGAGAACAAACTGTAATAATAAATGGCTCTAAATGAACACCAATAACAATAAACTCAGGTGTACCTCAAGGAACAGTCTTAGGTCCACTACTATTTTTAATTTACATAAACGATTTACCAAATTGCATTAGTTCAGGAACAAAAGTCAGATTATTCGCAGACGATTGCATAATATATAGAACAAAAAAACAACAACACAAGATACATAAATTTTTCAAAGAAAATTAGATGAATTACATAAATGGGAATCAAATTGGAACATAAACGCCTTCAGGATAGAAGACTAAAAAGTAAAGTAGCATTATACATAAAACACTGAATCATAATCTTTAAATACAAAAGCAAAATTTAATAAAATACTCAGAACGACACGAAGATAGAGGTACATTCCTCGTTCCATAGACTAGGACAAATTTGTACAAAAGCTCCTTCTTCTCTAGCGCTATTAGAGCATGGAATGAGTTACTTGAGCAAGCCAGGAAAACCAGTGACTTGGTAGAAGTTAGGTCATTGGTTAATATGTATGACTGAAGGCATGACGCGTAGGACGTAATACCTTTCTTTTTTGAAGTAACGTCTGTATTAAATAAGATAAGATGTAATTATGATCTCATGTAGTTATTTAGATACCATATTTCTGACACCATAACAAGCAGGCACTTGACGTATGCTGAGATGAACCACTGGAACTGAGCCGAAGCTCTTCGAGCTCTAAGTTTGAAAAAAAAAACCTGTCTGACCACACAGCCCGAAAATCAAACAGTAAAAAAAAAAAAAACAAACCTGCGGACCACAGGCCGGTCTGGGAGGGACCCGAGTCAATGTCTATAGGGCATTGCTGTTTCCAATACTAGTGACACTCTGACACATGTACTAGAATGGCCAAGTAGTACCGGGGGCCACCACCATGTTCCTTCCTTATACCAAGCTAACTGTGCGGGATTCGCCATTGATGAGACGTTCCCTTGAGGAACAGCGCATGGATTAGGTGACGGTCTGTGGGAGCTTTCTTACAACCCCGCTCAGTGCAATGGGCAGACTCTCGTCTTTCCCGTAGGCACCCCCACGGGAGTCCTGTTTGTTACTTTTTCGCCTAGCTCACCTCCCCTAGTGAGCCGTTTCTATGCCGGCGCCACGGTGAGGCAAAGTAACTTGCGCGGCGTGAGATGAACCTCCTTTTCTACTCGGTCTGATGGTAGTGGAAACTTAAGTACATAGATATGCATATTTTGATAACAAAAAGTTAGAGAAGTGGTCTCCATTTTTAATAAGCGTTGTCTTGATGACATCAGCCACCAGTTGTGATCACTTCTAGGTACTAACGCTAGGTCCCTATAAATGTTACGAGACTAGTTCGGAAGGCAAACACATGAGACACCATTTCAAAAGACATATTTGTGCAAAAAGATCAACTTATATAATGGGGTTAATGGGGTTGCCAAATGTTCATTGATGTCTCCAAATAAATACACATTCCGTGTCTGATAGGAATCAGCATTGCGTAAAAGTTTGCCTATCAGGGACATCTCGCGATCTGCCCAAAGATACATCCAATAGAGAGTAGGCTTACATCGTGCAGCCTGTGACTGGAATGTTTTAACTTGAGAAGGCAAACAAGAAACTAAATCAGTAAGGGAAAATACAATCTGAGATGGTGTTACGTGTACACTACGGAGGGGGATGGGATAATGAACGTATGAAACATTGAATGCAGAGAAAGGTAGGTAATGGCTATCGGCCCTCCCCCCACTCGGCCGAAACCCCCTTCCCATGAAAAAAAGTTGGCGAGTGGGCGAATGTTAGTTGCACACTTTGTATAGGAAGTTAGGAACTCTTTATTATGTCGCTCCCTTCTGGTCTATTGGCCGATTCAGTGGGCTGGTGGGCTTACATCAATATCCTATACTCTTATGCGAGCAATTCTTGTATATCCTATACTCTTAAGCGAGCAATTCTTGTATATATATTTCTTCTATTTCGAAAACGGCTCTAACGATTTTCTTTAAAATTTCAACGTATCTGCATATTATTGAGAAAAAAATTTTCAGCTCATTGGGCACATCGGGAAAACTCGAGTTCGACCGTTATTTCGATATGAAAATGTCTCAATCTTAGAATAATTTATGAATGAAATGGAAAATTTATGAATGAAAGTTTTCCGTGACGTAAACGGGAAAAACTCTGCTTACGTCACTAGGCTAACCCTAGAACACTAAAATATTTCTTTGCAAACATTTAGAGATATGAATGAAGGTATGTGTAAAACTAAAAGCAGACCATTAATTTTGGTTAGAATAATTTATGAATGAAAGTTTTCCATGACGTAAACGGAAAAAACGCTGCTTACGTCACTAGGCTTACCCTAGAACACTAAAATATTTCTTTCCAAACAAGAACGCGTTTAGAGATACGAATGAAGGGATGTGTAAAACTAAAAGCAGACCACGGGCTGTAGCACCACTGGGATGGATGGATGGCAAAAGCCGGCATGAACTTCTTATTGTCCGACAGTCAGGCTGGGCAGGACATTTAATTAACCGAGCAAGGCTCGGCCACCTGATATTATATATATATTTATTTATATATACATTTTATTTCTAAAATGGCTCTAACGATTTTCTTTAAAATTTCAAGGCAAGTGCGTATTAGTGAGAAAAAAATTCTGAACTCATTGGCCACATCGGGAAAACTCGAGTTTGACCGTTATATCGGTTTGAAAAATGTCTCATTATCGAAAAACTCATTTTGGTTTGAAGGTTTTATGAATGAAATGGAGAATTTATGAATGAAAGTTTTCCATGACGTAAACGGGAAAAACGCTGCTTACGTCACTAGGCAATGCAAACAAGAACGAGTTTTAAGGTATCAATGGACCTAATTAAACATTTGCGCACCATCTTATTGAAGATTGATTTATTATAGAACTATGGAGGGAAAGTCATGAAATTAAATGTACCGATGTATGATTAGTTATTGCGTTTTAAGTGCTTAATAAATTGTTTCTACTTTAATTGCGTAGAGCGGTGTAGATTCCTCATTAATCTTCGGATTTGATGTCAAGCCTTATTATAATTATTATTTTGCTGGTAAAATTATGACCATGTGTTCATGCTTCAGTGTCTAATGTCCCGTACCAAAACAAAGGAAATGTTGATTACACAGTTGCTCTACGCCTTACTTTCTCACACGGAACAAGATATCTAGCTAGCGGTCAACGAGTTTGCGTACGCTGCAGCCACTTTTGATTTAACTATAAACCTCAGTAGAAAACTTGGGGTTAGGGCGTGGCGACGAAAGGCCTAGGAGATATCTGAATGGAGAGATGTGTAAAAGCAGGCCATATCCTTCCATGGGCTGTAGCACCAGTAGCACCACTGGGATAGTTGGATGGCAAAAGCCGGTATGAACTTCTTATAGTCTGACAGTCTGGCTGAGCAGGGCACATATCCCGTAAAATAATCTGAAGAGTTGCTTTAGTGTTCTGTTTGTTCTATATGTAATTGTACATGGCGATTAAATATCAAGTCTCTTAAGTCCTCCTACAGTCTAGACAGCGTAAAACTATCGTAGGCCTACTATTATTGGCTTGGAAGAAAGTCTTTACTCAATAACGTAGAAATTTGCGTCACTCGATGTTTCGTACTAAAGCCATAATTGAATATACTAATTCCAAAATTAAATGTCTGAACGTACCAATTTACATATAGAACAGAACAGTAAAGAAATTCTTCGAATTAGTAGTTTTTATCCGATCGTTCATTTTTGTAATTATAAAAAAAATCCCAAAATGACTTCGGGTATATAACCTTTCTTATGAAATTATTTCACCGAGCAAGGCTCGCCACCTGATATTATATATTTTAAGTGGGAAATGGCGATTCAATTCTTATTCAGAAATCATAATGTGTGGGAAAAACATTATGTCGCTCGATTTGGTGTGTGTGTGTGTGTGGGGGGGAGCGATTGAATCTACTTCTCAATGGTCCAATTTTACTTTTCATAAATCATTGTTTGGAAACCAAATGAATCAACATCTGTATCTCTAGGGAAGAACGAGCTTTTGTAATGAGTTGAAAATATGACACTAGAATAGCAATAAGAACAAATCATAGACCATATTTCAAGTAACTCTCTCCTCTTCCATAATAATATTGAATAACATATATATATTTTTTTTATAGAGACCACTGTAAGTGTATTGCGAACAAGTGATAGTAAAAAAAGACATACAGTCCATACATTTACTTAGATTTCTAGACATAATAATCTACAAAGCCATTCAGCTGAATGCTATTCTATTATTTCTTATTGAATCTTTAAATTCTATAAGCTGATTTGATAAACTGAAAATCAGAACTCAATTCGTGTGCAGAAAAATGTTTAAATAAGGCTTTTTTAAAATCTGCAATGTAATAACCAGTGAATTTTTAAAAATAAAGCTCAACTATTCTAAACACATAATTTTTGACATATTCACTGTCTAAACAAAAAACTTGAAAATATAAGATATAAATTGTAATTCCCCAGGCTACTGAATTTTACCATAGAGACACATATACATGTCATTATTTTCATTATCTTTGTGTTGCAAATTTACACTGATAAGGTTGCATAAACTATAGATATAGTATGAAGCTTGAACTTTTTTTTTACTCTAAAATACATTAACTTGTAACTAAAATTAACTTCTTCAAAGGATATTTTAAATTAAAATAAATGTAATATAAAATATTAATACATCCCAATGCTAATGTGCGGTTATTACAATCTCAGCCATCAAGCTGTGAGAAGTTTGCCTATAAGAAAAATAGAAACATTTGTATTTATAATACTTGCATCAGAGCAAGTATCTCAATGACATGTTGATCAAAATAGAAAGATTAATTTTAGTTAGCTACTTTCCATATGTTCTTCTCAATTTAAGATTTCATTATGATTTTAACTTTCAACACATCCAGATTAGTCACTTTTTTCCTTCAACATGATCAACCTTATAGACCTTTTTTGTAGCCTAAATGTTTAGATGTCAAAGTTTCAAAACTTTTTTCTTAAAAAAATATGAAATGTTTTTTAAATTGTTTATGCAGCTATAACTACATTTTGAAAAATAATATAATAATTAGGTCCTAAGTTTATCATTGTTTTATTTATTATTGGAAAATACTGTCTTGTAAGGCATCAATAGGCCTAATAAGTATAAATAGTTAGATGTTCATATAAAACCTACTTATCTACTGATGTTAAGTTCATTACAGCATTTTTAATTTAATTAATATTATCAAATCTTTGTTTTTTTTGTGTGGATATTTAGTTAATTGAAGGCTACTAAAGAGGCTTAGAGTGATATTGAGAATTTTGAACTGAGATCAGTAGTCTAAATATAATAGGCCTACCTATTGACTAAGGGCTACTTCGATCATTAATAATAAAAGAATAAAAGAAGATCTTTTATTGCAACTAGAGACTATAAAACATACACATAGATCCAGATCTAGATATCTTTCAAGATATTATAAAACAACTAGACAGATATTACCCGCTGCCCGCGGGTCTTAACTTGCGTATTGCTGATGTAGTCAGTGATATAGTGCATTAGAAACAATTAAAGAAAATAATAATGTTATAAGTAAAGCGAATGTGTGAATTCACGTTAAGAAAATTATTAATGGAGCTAAAAATAGCTAATTGACCTTAATTTACGCGATATTAGGATAATAGTTGCAATCATTTAAAAATGCTTTAGAAAACAAATTTCAATGTTAATTTGATTAAAATATTAAATGAATGGACTATAATTAGTATGTTCATGTGTTAAAGCTTAAAACTATCTTTGTGAAGAGAAGTCATATCATCTTAGAGTTGAAATACAGTTTTAGACCTAGACCTAGATATAGGCCTAAGAATAGTGAATAGAGAGATGTGTTGTAACCTTTCGCTAATTTCTAATGAAAGTATGTTCAACAGGATATTTATATACGCTGATACAAAGAATGAATTTATGTAAAAATCCTTTTGAAACACAAATTAATTTTGTTAAATAATAAATACATTAGACTATATCTTACATTGCGTCAAAGTAAAAATCTATAAATGCAAAGTGTATTTCTTAAAATTAGATCTAGATCTAAATCCTTTCGATTTTTTCTCATGTCAACACATTGTAAACAAAGCCTAGATCCATAAAATAATAGAGCTGTAATAGAGTTGGTCAACTTTATTTTTTTTTGAGGGTCTTAAGTTTGTTTTAGGGCTACAATACATACACTACGGTCTAAGTTGGCACCCAAGGAACGTTTCTGGCAAGTTTAATCAAGATTGGTCAAGCGGTTTTGATTTCTATTCGATACATACATACAAACATACATACATACATACATACGCTAAACATTCAACTTTATAGTATAGATTAGACTTACATCTTGATATATATGTATTATAATGCAGATCTAAATAGCCTCCCCTATAAACTATAGGGCTAAGCTATTATGCCTACGCCTTAAATTATAGATTTTTAAAGAAGCTATTTGGTTTTAAATTTTAACGAATAACGTGAAGGACCCTCGTTCCAGATGTCTAGACCACGATTAGATCTAGACTCTAGAGTACTCTAGACCAAGATCTAGATATAGGACTAGTCTCTATTGACTCTATATTAATTATATATGGATTTATCAAAACCGAGCCTCGGAGTAGATCTACTTTTAAGTCCCTAGGTCTAGAACTCAGATATAAGTCTAGATCTAGTTTAAGTTTTTATCTTTATGTATTGATGTCTATAGTTTTAATTTAGTGTTATATTTATCTCTCTCTTTCTATTATATATATATATATATATATATATATATATATATATATATATATAT
>JADKLZ010019686.1:5046161-5062611 GCA_021533235.1 Biomphalaria straminea | reverse complement strand
TTCATAGCGTAGTGAGAAAGTGATAGGATCATAGCGTAGTGAGAAAGCTAAAAGCATGAAATTGCGCTAAACAAAATCAATAGGTAAAAATATTTGTAATCAAATAGATATATTATTGTTAGTATAGATCAATTAAAATTTGAAATTACATGACCGATCCAAATTAATTTCTTAATTAACATAATTAATAGGCTTGTCTTCGAATCCGAAGATTAGTGAGGAAAACTGTGTTTCCCATGGCTGTGCAGTCCCAGCTGTGACCTACATATTTTGCCACACCCATGGCAAGCAAAACCATTGTCCGCAGGTGGTCGGTTTAGATTTTCTTTTCGTCGTCTGCGTTTGTTACATATCTATATGACAAAAGCTACTTATTGATATTTTCACTAATCATACATAATATCTCTTTCCCCTTCTGGTATGTTGGCCGATTTGGTGGGGTGGGGGAGGGATACAGCATATATCCGCCCTCCGGACCCTAACTTTCGAGTGGCGGCGAGGTCCAATTTGTTTTTGCAGAAATCACAGGTTGTAAACATAGTTATCTATATTATAAAACTTTATTGTTGATATATATAAACTAATCATCATATCGTTCCCTTTCTTGTATCTTGTATCTTCATGTAACTTGAAAACATGTATATATATCTACTATTAAATTCGGATTTCCAAATTATGAAAAATTTAAAAATTGCATGATCTTCAGTCTTAGATATTAAACACAATTTATAGACATAAAATAAAGTACACACAATTGCAATACACAAATTTTTATTTCATAAAACTCTCTTATGAATTTGTGTAGTGAATGGAAGGGAGGTTAAAAAAGTGGAAGCCGGAATAGATTATATTGTGTCGTAAGACTCTTGAAACTAGAACGGCAATACACAGATAGATACTACTCTCAGGTTTGACTTTATAAGTACTTTAATTAATATCACAAATTACTTTACTTTTACTTTACAAAATATTTCAATAATTTCCGGAAAATTCCAGGACTTTTTCGTAGGACTATATATCATAACATTTCAGGAGATATCCAGGAGCTCCTGGTAAATCAAGAGGCCGCGGGAAATCTATTATATCATGTTATAAAATGGTTCAATTTAATAATTTATACATCTAAAAATTAGCACGGGTCCAAAGAAAGTACGGGACCCACTGCGGTCGCATATGTTGCAGTGCCTAAGGCCTGCCCTGCAAAATAGCGGCGTATGCTATGCCGCCGGTCGACTAGTATATATAATTCTCAAAAGTCGACAAAAGTTCAAAAGTTCAGCATAGCAAGCAACAACAAATTAATAGGGAAGATCCCATGGCGCAGCATGGTGTGAATGGAAAATGGTGTATCCAAATCCGCACCATTTGTTAATGAAAGTGGTGTATATAATTCTCTTTTTCTCAATTTGTCATAATATTAAAAGTATTTCCAGATTATTGTGTCGTAAGACTATTGAAACTAGAACGACAATACACAGATAGAGTCTACTCTCAGGTTTCACTTTAGAAGTACTTTAATTAATATCACATATTACACACATTTGTTCATTAGACATGATTACGAAAGGTAACTCATCTCTCTATTCCTAGATCTAGATCTAGATCTAAAACTCGAATTCCACTCTAAGATTATAGAACTTCTCTTCGCAAAGATAGTTTTATGCTTTAGCACATGAACATACTAATTATAGTCCATTCATTTCATATTTTAATCAAATTAAGATTCGAAATGGTTTTTCCAAAGCATTGTTACATGATTGCAACTCTATTCTTAATATCGCGTAAATTAAGGTCAATTAGCCATATTTTAGCCCCATTCATTCTATTATTATTATAGCTTTTATATAGCGCTACTTTCATGCTTACAGCATGCTCAGAGCGCTTTGGTCCAATCTCATTTGTGGACCAGTGGGGGGGAGGGGGTATCTAGGAGTTGGTTTCCCGTGCTGCCTTTGGGCGCTCAGTAAACACAACTCTGCCCGAGTCGGGTGTCGAACCTCGAAGCCCCCTTCTAGTTAGCCAAGCAAGCCAAGCTCAAGCCGCACTTAGCCTCTCGACGACGCTTCCCATTCTATGGTCGCGAAGCGACTATGGATCATCTAATGGAAATGAGATGAATGCCTGGGCATAAGCTCTGGTCGGAACGATGCCTCCCAAACATCAGGGTTGACTCCTGAAGCCTTTCCCTTGATGGGTATAGCTGCAAGGCAGCAGAGGTTTGAATTCAGAGTTTTCCTTCTCCTACGTAGGCAGCCAGCCATGGCTAAGGAGCCCCTCCTGCCCGAAGCTTACTGGTTAAGGCGCCAGTTACTCGCCTGTGCCCCTTCTCCTGTTAGTAAGAACAGTTCCGCCGGACTCAATATCTGAGCCACATGTGAAGGCCGGGAGTTGGACTGGTTGTAATTAGGAAGCATTTTATAGGTAGTGGAGTGCTTACATCCATTACCACTTTCGGCAATGACATAGAAAATTTTATTTCAGAATTCACGCATTCGCTTTACATCGCTTATAACAAGTAAATGGGAAGATCCTTTGGCGCAGCATGGTGTGAGTGGAAAATGGTGTTTCCAAATCCGCACTATTTTCATTCACAAAATAGCATAGCTCTTCTTCTCAAAGTTCAAGCGAGAACGACAATGCAAAGATCCCAAGGCACTATTTTGTGAATGAAAGTGGTGTATAAAATTCTCTTCTTCTCAATTTGTCATAATATTTAAAGTATTTCCAGATTATTGTGTCGTAATACTCTTGAAACTAGAACGACAATACACAGATAGAGTCTACTCTCAGGATTGACTTTAGAAGTACTTTAATTAATATCACAAATTACGTTAAAATAATAATTTCACTGGCTTCCTCCTTTTAATCTCACTTCCATTTCCGGATATTTATCTATATAATCGGATATTTTTTTTACTTTACTTTTACTTTACACAAGATTTTAATAATTTCCGGAGATTTCCAGGAATTTTTAGTATCCTATATTTAATAGGAGATTTCCAGGGGCTCCTGGTAAATCAAGAGGCCGCGGGAAATCTGTTATATGTATAAAAATTAGCACGGGTCCAAAGAAAGTGCGGACCCACTGCGGTCGCATATGTTGCAGTGCCTAAGGCCTGCCCTGCAAAATAGCGGCGTATGCTATGCCGCATATCGACTAGTATTCTATAATGCCAAAATGCAATCATTAGTAATAATTATAAAAAGGAGAGAGGATTTTTACCTTCGCTTAACATGAAGATAATGAAATAAACCTGGTTCTGACACAGATAGGGGTAGTGGTGTGTGTAGACAGCCGACGTAAATCGCTCTAGGCCAGCGCTAAACAAGCGGTCAACCGTGACCAGTTACGACGGTCAGTCAAGACAGTTCGTAAAGGATCGGTGTTGTGAATAGAGCTCAAGAGCGTCATGAGGGATGTTGTCACATGATCAACCAAAATGGTCAAGCGACGTTCTGTCCGGTTCTAGAAGGCCATTAGGGACCCTATATAAAGAGCGAAGGGGTCACAGTTACGACAGATTTCAAAAAGATACAGCGAAGCCGGTAGATTTTTTACTTCATTACAAAGTTGATACGGCGATTCCGATATCCAGAACATTGTACACTTCAGTATTAGTGTGGTGCAGTTTGCAGAGAGAGATTCGTTACAATAGTCTTACAATAAATATGCATAATTAAGATATACTTACACTACCTCTATCTCATTTACGATAAATATGCACAATTAAGATATACTTACACTACCTCTATCTCATTTGTCACTGACACTTCAGTATCGGTCACCTACTTAATTTTATTAAATTTGACCTGCCATTTTAAAAAGGATTAATAATGAGCTGTGAATGTAAGGAGAATGCAACTAAAGGCTTGGCCTCGGGGCCCGCCCCAAATCCCGCTGGGGAAGCTTACAGCGCTGCCACAGACCCCTTAGCTAAAATATGAAATGACCACCAACGTTACTTTTTGTTATTGCCGAACTCTGAGAAAGGAAACGCTGCCCTAGTTGTAATATGACCACATTTTGTTCTTCTCAGTTATAGACGCTTTTGGACGCCTTCAGGCGAGAGTTTGGCGGAACATATCGCTCCGCCTGCCTACAAAAATCAATTTGTAGTTCTCTCGAACCTTCTATATGGCTCTGAGACATAGACACTATACAGAAAAAAATTACGACTTCTTGAGCGCTTTCACCAAAGATGCTTGCGCTCCATCATGGACATACGGTGGCAAGACCGCACTACAAACAGTGATGTCCTTGCTGAAGCTTTATGGACAGTATAGAGGGACTTCTTATGGTCCGACAATTACGCTGGGACAAAAAACAACAACACTGTGTATATATACATGCGTTTATACATAGGGTTAGGGTTTGGAAATAAATCTCACTACTCAAATGCTTCGCTAGTGACTCTGAACAACTTAGATGATGACTATTTTTTACTGTATGGCTGTTTTCTAATACTATAAAACTCTGTGATGTCTATAAATATTCTAATTTGACTTTGTTACTTTAAATCTATTAGCTCCAAACATCTCAAAGGAACATTACCTAAACCAGGACGCTTAAATAAAGATTTACTTCTAATGTGTTGGTTCCACTAATAGAAATGCGTCCAAAAGGTTGAGATTTAGATTAGGGAGACTTTGGAGGAGGAAGTCCAAAAATAACATTAAATGTCTTTGAAAAATAATATTTGAAAAAGTATAGAACTAATCAATTGTGTCTTGAGCAACCAGGTTGTGAGCTCCATTCGCCAAGTCCATGAAAGGTCATAAACTGAACTGCATCTGGTCTAGGCGTGTCCACGTCACGTCCATAAAGTCCTGATGTTGGACTAGTAATAATTTATTAATTAAGAGTCAGGTGAAAAGAAACAACAGAAATAAATCGTGACACACCTGTCTTTAATTAGCATAGATCTAAATACAATTAGCATGAGACACCGCAACATACAATTTGTGGGACGCAAGGAAACGAGATGCTACACAATTAAAAACAAGGTTACAAAGACAGTTTGTGTGGAAACACAAACTTAAAATCGGCCCCCGAAGTGATCCACCACGGCAGGTTTCAATATTTTCAGAAAGAACATCCGAATGAAATTATATCAAAGACAAATGACAGATAAGAATGCAGATAGAAGGTTGACAGATCTATGTAGCGCCCTAGCGGTCCAGCAGATCAAAGGATAGGTGTAGGTGAAAGTTAGGTTAGATGTGAAACTGGACCGACTGATGTAATATAATTGATTTATATATATATATATGATTGATTCGCTAATTCAATTTCTTTATTCCTTAGATCAGGGGTCGGCAACCTTTTGAGTCGAAAGAGCCAAAAATTACAATTTACACAATTTTAAAGGTTTAAAGAGCCGCACTTTTTTTTTCCAACAGTAAATAGTACATAATATTTTTGTTTCTTACTAAAAAAAAAAATCCGTTTATTGAAATATAAGTAGTGTTTGTCACAACAAATTAAATTATATATTAATTTTTTTTTCGCATGGTTTTAGAAAGTTAGATACATTTGGCTCATAACTTGTTTTTAGTTTCAAACACGACTTTCAATTGTTAGTTGGCTTTTTACTTTACCTGTAATTATATTCATGGAAAAAAAAAACGCTTTCTCGCACGAATATGTCGATCCGAAGATAGTCAGCAATCCAAATGCCCTCACTGTAGCAATCTGGAAGATTATTCCATGCGCCGAATCAACTCGTGGCATTTCTTTGAAAACTGTCCACTTTTGTTGCATTACGTTCAAACATTTCTGGAGCTCTAACTTTTCTATCTTAATTTTCCATTCCATAAAGCTAGAAATCCCGTATCAATTTCAAATGGATCAATGTGTATTTCGTAACTTTGTGTTGAGAGGGTTTACTAGGAATGGTCGGTAAAATGGTTTTGTTGGTTTTGAACTGCTTAAATCTGTCAAAAAAATTATCTTTGATTTTTTTTAAAACTGTGCTCAAGTAATTCGTGTCAACAGTAGCTCTGATTTTATTGCAATACTGCTTTAGACATTAAAAATGAAGTGACTTAACTCTCAATATCTTCTGCGAAAAGAATTAATATTTCTTCAAAAAAAATTTCTTCTACCAAAACATAGGATGGGTTTCCCTTTCCTTGCAGTTTTAGTTTCAGCTCATTTAATTTCTCTTTTATAACAATCATAAAATAAAATGTTTGCAAATATTTGTCGTTTTCTAATTCAGGGAGATTAATACCTGTATCATTTAGGAATGTATTTATTTCATTCAAGCACAAAGCAAAACGTCTCAAACACCCTACTCTGACAAGCTATCGCACTTTATCAGGAAGAAGGAGCTCAGAATACCGAGTCTCCATTTTGTTTAAGAATTCTTTAATTTGACGACGGTAGATTGCTTTGGACAAGATGCGAATCGTTTTGGGTACATGGTGCTTTTTGGATGTATTATTCAGTGAAACGTAAGAATTTCATGGTTTATTTTGCCATGAAGAATCGTTGTTACCCTTTTTTTTCCAGTCACATTTCTGGTTCCATCAGTTGCTATTAAAAAGATTTTATATAAATTGATCTTATTGTTTTCAATGTATTACTGTACGATAAACACTATATCATTCCATCCAGTTTGTCCTGAGGTAGCAATCCTTTAAGTTATTCTTTCGGACCATAAGAAGACATATAACTGATTAAATGAGAAACTTGTGCTGTGTCTTTGATTTTTTTTTCGTTTGTTTTTTAAAACGGCGAAACAAATCTTCAGATGCACGTAGGAAGCAGTGTTTGACATACTCACCATTTATAAATGGTTTGTGCAATTTCTAGTGGTACCACAAAGCTTGACCGATTGGCATTACTTGCAGATTGCATATAAGATTGAGAAGATAATCGCTTCTAACTCATTTACTTGAAACAACAAAATGTACTTCACAGCCAAAGCACGCAGTCTTCTTCGAAAGCGAATTAAAACCTACATAGAAATATTCGATGATGGCGTCCATTCGAGAGCTTCTGACGGACTGGTAACATAGACGACACGTGTATTGGGGGAGGGGTGTTGTGAAAAGCGAGTACAAGTAGCTGAGAGATAGAATTTGTACCTAACCCTCTTTAAACTATTCAGAACTACTTAAAAAAAATTTTCGATAAAATTAATAATATTTGCGTGTAGAATTAAAGAGCCGCAGCTTCACACCCAAAGAGCCGCATGCGGCTCGCGATCCGCGGGTTGCCGACCCCTGCCTTAGTTTGCAAATAATTCTATCTTCCGACAAAATTAAACTTGAAATTAAATGAAATTTATAACATTATTAATTGTCTTAAATTAGGTTTGATTTATAATGCATACTAATTAGGTTTTTCTCTATAAAAAAACTGCTTGCATAAATGATTTTTAAAAATTAGATTTTGAGCTTTTAGAAAAAAAAAAGTAGCCGTTGCATCAGAACTTTGAATGATCTATGTTATCGTGATGTCAGATTTTCATTTTCTCTTCTACTTTCTGAGCACTAAACGGGATGGACGGACAGACAGACAGACAGACAGACAGACAGACAGGCCACACAAAACTAATAGCGTCTTTTCCCCTTTCGGGGGCCGCTAAAAATTCATGCATGTATCACTTATTAAAAAAAAAAGATTCCTTAAATTTTAGGTTACTGATAGGAACTCAATCTTATAATCTGTTGGGAATCGCTTGAATTCAATTGTCTGATTAAGTGTTAGTTTGATATTTGAAATTTTGGGTTTTTGGTACATTGGCACAATTTAGGCCGTGTCGTGCCCATAATCCCTCAAGGGTTACATCCCCTTTATAGCTCTAGAGCTAAAGTTATACAGCTAATTTTTTAAAAAAGGTCCATTCTTAGCTCAGTGGCAGTGGCGCAGCGTAGGAGGGAGGGGGAGCTTTTGAAAATCCCCTGGGGCCCCCACTTGGGGGGGGGCCCAAACGGTTGTCCGAAATTTCTTTGTAAATACATAAATTAATATATTTGCTTGACAAATAGTGTCAAGTACCAGTACGTTTAAAAATATTTTTCTGAAAGAGAAAAGTTAAAGTTAGTTTTACATTTTAAAATGCAAATCTTTAATAGATTTGTTGCCGTTTTATTTTACTTTCAAAAGAGATCAAACGTGCTTGCAGCAAAAACTAAGAATATTACTCTCTATGTTGCCACGAACAGGGGCGTCCTTAGAAGTGCTCGGGACCCTATGCGTGTGTCATTACTCCCATGGCCATAGCCTATTGGGAAAAAAAGCAAATAGATGGAAGCAACCAATCCAAATATTTTATTTCGTATACAAAACATCGACATCCAATCGGATTGTATTAGAAAAATATGTGGTGATCAAGTTTGTGACAATAAAATCTCCGATCGCGGGGCCCCCCTCAAGCGCGGGACCTGGGGTGGCTGCACCACTTTCCACTCCCTAAGGCCACGAATAAAACTGTATGATATACAACGTATTCTTAATAATTATTATTCTTAATAATGCTACAATTTTCCATTATTCGGGTTGACCAGGGTGGGGCTACAAAACACCGTTTGCATAGGTTAAACCTATGATAACGCATCCACAATGAGTGACCGTCTGTTAGGAATAAATCCAAAAGCAATATTGAATTGTTCAACTTTTTTTTCCAAATTAACCCCAGAGATCCTTTCTTTTCAAGTTATTATCACATCCTTCCTACTAAAGTTCTTAAACTGATATCTACTAGGAACTTAAACAATTCGACCACTTCTGGTTGTCTTGACTGGCACAACAGGTTCTCTAGACGTTGGTCTATAACTGTCTGTTTCATTTGTTCTAACAGTTTACTGTTATTTGCCTTCATCGGTATAATAGTACCCAAAGATATTGTGATCGAAACCCTTGTTCAAAAAGAGTTGATTTCTTCTGTATGTTTTCCCAATTTTTGTTTATGATGTAAGATCTGGTTGAGGAATGTTGTTTTTTATGAGAACCACTTTCTGCCATGTTTGTTCTAGACGAACTCACTTTCTCTCCGACAGAGTAATCGTTAGGTAGTCTTGCTTTTTCATCGTATTTCACTTTGCTTTTCATCTGTCGTTCGTTGAGTAATGTCTGCATTTACAGTTACCGATGGTTTCAATAGTTTTGGATAAGTTGGATTAATGTCTCTGAGTCTTCTACTCATCAGCAGTTGTGATGCTTATCGGAGTATTTCTATACTCGAGCATGCTTTCTGCTAAATGACGAGAAACTGACCACCCAATCCAACGAAAAAGCAAAAGAAGGTAGTGAATACTATGGATTCCCTGTTATCAAAACAACCAGAAGAAAGAAAAGACTTTATGAGAAGTTGAGTTCTAATGTAGGACTGTCAATAGAACTGCTATTCAAACATGTTGCGACAGAAGTGCTGGACAGATTACATATGGGGATGAAGGACAGATTACAAAGGCTGGAAAAAATGGATACCTTTGGGTTTCTTCTTGAATCAAGATAACTGTTGGATGATGACACGCTTATGACAAACTGTGTTACTTTTTCCTGTTTGTATGATGAAATAAATGGCAAATCGCTTGTTCAATGATATCATTGATGTACGAGCAGTTTTGATCAACAAACCAGTAATACGATCCACAATAGACATATTGCGGAAACGGGCTTCATATGGTAATAACGTGTGCTCAAACCTTGCAACCTCCTCCGAATACCGCTAACTCAGGCCACTTCCATTGCGTCATTCTCAAAGCTCAATTTCATCAAAAAGTATCCCAGCAGCACAATGACGCAAGAAAGGCTTATCATGGCTTTAATGTCAGTGAAGTCAAAAATACTAGAAAGTATCGATGTAGATGATGTTATAGATGTCTTTGCTGCACAGAATGCACGACGTGAAGCGATATAAATTGAGATTTGTCACGTGTGCATTATTTAGCTAATAAACAATGGTATTATTCATCAAAAGAGTCTTAATGATATTTTTTTTTGTTAAGTTTACTGATATACTAAACCAATTTGATCTTGGGCTTATATATTTTTTTGCGTACATTATGTCATGTCATATGTCGAATGCCAAAATGCAAGGGGCCCCCAAAGAGGTCAATCCCCCCGGGCCCCCGAACCCCTAGCTACGCCCCTGCTCAGTGGTAGCCAGTTTCTTCTGTTCTGAGGGAGAGAAGGGGCGTTATCTTTTTCCCAGTCTCATGAAGCATCACGTCCAAATGTATCTAGTCCAGTGCAACCTTTGGACCTTCGTGGTTCATGGGAAGAAGTAGGCCGGACTAACACTGCGGAAAGTGCTCGCACAGTATTCGGACACTGCTCAGCTCACAGGTTTTAGATTAAGCATAACTCAACTAGATCCAGGTTCCATGAAGGAATGACTTAAATAGAGCTACTATAAAAAGCCGGTATATTAAAACGTACTAGAAAAACAATAACGTTGAGTGTTTTTAATTTGAGTTTTAATATAAGCGTTTTTTTATTCAAATATTATATTCAAATATTAATCTTATTTATTACAACACTTATATTCAAGTCCTAACCTCATGGAGGACGGAAACTAGAGCCTGATCTGAAAAACAGCTCTAAAGATTTTATTAGAAATTAAATAGTTTATCGTATACCGGTATAAAAGCAATGAATTACTACCTCGTTGGCCACATGAGCAAAAGTCTGTTTGTCAGTTTATAATTTTCATAGTAAAAAAATAAATTAATGTAAATTTGGCTAAAACCTAAATCTAGGTCTAGATCCATCATTGGTTTTGAAAGGACCTTGTAAGGCACTATTGATTTAAAAAAAAAATATTTGAGAAGGAAATTTAAAGAAAAATAATTAAGCATCCATTAGTTATTAAGAGGAAATTAATCGCTCTTACAAAGGTAAGTCCGCTGTATAAAGGAGGAATGTGTTTGTTTGATTACAAAACTTGTATTAACTCTGTCTGTTCAAATGTTTGAGCACGTTATTTCTCTTACCTGTTCTCGGATCAAGTTGAAACTTTACACTATTCATTATTGTACATAGAAAACACGAATCAATGAAAAAAATATTTATATCGGTAATGAATGATTTGTTTGATATCGAAAAACGGAAATAACTTCCCCATTATTGAGATTTAGTTGTAAATGCTGATTTCTTCATCTTAGATAACTTTCTCTAAATGTATAAGCTTTTCAACTTCTTCGCCCTTACATTTATAAACTTTGATATGTCCAAAGAATTGTATGAATGTATAGCTCGGTTGCCATACACAGAACACAACATATATCTAGTTTGTTGGCTGTTTCAATTTACTACAAACTGTCACTTTATTTTGAAAATGAAATGTCAATGCTTATTGTATACAAATCTTTTATATATATTTGAAAACCCTATTTATTATCTTTGATAGTCCATTTTATTTCAGAGAAGGTCCTCTGAGAATATTATTGTGCAATGTTCTAATTTGTTCATCTACTAGCGAAGCATATCGCAAGGGCCATATGTAGAAATTAGAGTTTCTAGTGGAGGCAGAGTGGTTAAGCGCTTCAATCCTGAAGACTGGGCTTCGGGAGCTTTGGACACCTCTGAGTCCATCCAGTTCTAATGAATACCTTATATTAGTCGGAGAAAAGTACAGGCGAGTGGTGGTTGGGCTGGCCACATGACACCCTCTTTAACCTTTGGCCACAAATGACCTTTACATCAGCTGCCTCGTGGGTTGGAAGTTCTGGATGGGAATATTATATTTTTTGTAATATCTAAGAACATAAATAGCAGTACGTTGTAAAGGTAAAGATTTTGAAATCTATTTATAGTTTGCAGTTATATAAAAGAAAAGAAAACTTCATTTTGAGTTTTTTACTCCCTAGCGGAACAAAATCATAGCATTAGGAAATCTTTGAAAGACCTTGACTTGCCAAATGCAATATTATCTTGCTAGATAACAGAAGGACTTCTTCTAGTCCGCTGGGCAGGGCATGTATGGGGGACGAACGTATTCCACAAAAAGGCGCCAACTTGTTCTAACTAACAAGAGAGAAACTGGCTTGAGAACGAGACAGCTGGAGGTCACTACCAAAAGCCACGGTATACACATTTGAGGCCAAAAGAAAATCCACTGTTGATGCCAAACGTAGACGGTAAAAAGAAAATCGACCATAAGTGAATAATGATTATGTCGGCGCTATAGGTGGCAAAATATGTAGGTCACACAAAAAATACTGCATTTCTCATTATTCTTCTGACTCTAAGACAAGTCTTATTATTAGTCAACATAAAGTGCTTCCGTCTGCATATTAACACGTCTGCATATTAACACGTCTGCATATTAACACGAAGTTAGAGACATTAAAACACTGTAACGCAATGTTATTTAAAACATTATCGCGATTATTATCAGATGGATATTATTTTTAATATATATTTTCTCAGGATCCTACCTTGCGTACAGGGTATTTGATGAATAGAAGTATTGAAAAAACATTAAATCTTACACTTACTTGTGGTTGTAACAGAATCTAAGTGACATGATTGATATAATGATATTCTTGTTTTAGATGAAGTATTTTAAATATTCTTCATTTGAATACATTTTATTGTTTTGTAATGTTTTACCCTATCATTTTATTTTATAACATACGTCCTAAGCGTCATGCATCTAATCATGTCTGTTAACCAGTGAATTACATTCTGTCAAGTTATTGGTTTTCCTGGCTGGCTCAGGCAACCCATTCCATGCGCTAATAGCATTAGGGAGGAAGGAGCATTTGTGCATATTGTCTTAGCATATGGGACGAGCAATGTGCCTTTATCTTTGTCTTTCTGAGTATTTTAATAGATTTTTTTTTGTATTTCAAGGTTATGGTTTAATGTTTTATGTATAATTGATACTTGACTTATAAGTCTTCTATCCTGAAGGACCTCTCAATTTAGTGATTTTTCTTAAGGTGTTACTCTTGTTAAATGTGAATATAAGGTTATTTAAACTTTCAATGCATGAAATTAAATTGATGAAAACACAAACAAATTAGGGTATCAATAAGTTACATTGTTGTCTATAGTAGGTCTTATACATTATCTTTTATGATGGTAACAAGGAACATAGGCTTTTGAATGTGTAAAAACTGATCTTGTGTAAGAATACAACCAATCTTCTTGTGGTTAGCTCATTCAGTTGAAGTTATCAAGAATCTAAGGAGCACGTTATAAAACAACAACCAATGAACTAAATGTACAGAATGTACTTTTAATTCTGTTCAACATTTGGTTTTGTCTTTGATTTTGTGCAAAAAAAAAACAACATAAGCGTACATTCATGAACATGAACAATTTATATCAATTCATTAAGGTCAGTCAATACTGTAAAAAGTAAAACGTTTGAACACTTCTAAGATGTACAAAACATAAACAATTGCTTCTATACAGAAAACAATTGACGACTATTTAGAAGTCTAGTCTCTCTGTATAGATAAAATCTTTGAAGACCAATTTGTCTAGCACCATTTGTTAAGGAGAATGGCAGGTGTTTTCTTCATTAGTTACTCCTAAAAGCATGCTATTCAACACTTATATCTATACATCACTCACCTATATTTGTTATTTTTCTATTTCCCACAATTCTTTCTGTCAACTTTCATACACTTCTAGAATATTTTCATTGAAGAGTTCAAACACTACATGTGTCCGTATAATCAAACTTTGTCACGTGATACTATTGGTGAGCTTCTGCTGGGTAACGAGCCACTAGACGAATTATACATTTGATTTCATAGCCAGCAAACTTCTACATCACCTTTTCAAAGGCTTCAATTAGATGTCTTTTGTTTCTATAACCAAGTAAACGGCAATTGATCATTTTGACGTTCATTTAACATTATGCCATAAACAGGAAGGCATCGATTTGTGTACAGTGTATTACAAAAGAAAAAAAAAAAGCTAACGAAAGCAAAGCTCAATACATTTACACATATGTATTTCTAATTTCAACATTGCTGGAGTTTGTAAGAACAAAAACAAAATTAACTTGATTTCATTCAGATTCGTACAATATTTAGATTGAGCTGACACCTTCCAACAAAGCGTTCTGGATATTAAACATTTTAATTTATATATATATATATATATATATATATATAGTTAAAGAAATACTTATATAATTATTTTAACTTTAAGCAGTTTAGTGAGACATAAAAAAGTAAAGTGTAAAAACAATTAAAATAGTGGAATAACTATTAATATCAGTTGAAGTAAAAATACAACAACACATTAACTTGGAGACTTTGTATTCTGTAGGATGTCAGTTACAAGCGATTGATTTTCATAGTCAAACTCTTGATTCTATTATTGACTACTAACTACAGTTACAGTGTGTACTTGGACAGTAGCCTGCAGCACAGTTGACCAAACACCAGCCATCCATGCCAGGAGTGTTAGCGTAGGCCCCAGCTCCTGTACATGACTTTATTGCCGATGAGACTTGGCTCTTGCAAGTGCAGTGAGAGGCTGGGCAATAACCCATTTGACAGTTGATTTGACACCAGTTGTTTAAGTACCACCTGCCTGGCACACCCTGGCACTCTGCGCCAACCTGGTTTTCAGGAGTCGGGCTGGTCTCGTAAACTGTGGGTTCCTTGGTAACTTGTGCAGTAATGTTTACCATGACTCCCACTTTGTAAGTAGGATAGACTCCGGGTATAATGGCAGTGCCCCGAGAAACGATTCGAACATCAGCACAACCGTAGAACTCCTCCTGATATCCACATCCAATACATCCAGTCCCGTCAGCATTCTGACCCCAGCTGTTACCTAATAAAATAATTATATTATAGACAGAATAGAAAAGGCTTTATCAAAGATACAATAAAAGTAAACATTCTAAGCCTACAAATGAAATGAATACTGTAGAGATATGCAACCTAATAAAAAAAATCTATCCAAAAATGTAAACAAAGTGAAACTTTGTATTCTATCTCTTGATACACTTCCTTTATTGTGTTTAATACTTAAATATTGTAATATATTGATTGATTTCTATTGAATATGGTTAACTCAAGAACTGGTATTGTCCCCTATCTACTGATGTACCTGCATGATACCTCCATTGAAGCACGCAATGGTCACAGGTGAGGCTTGCAGGCAGAACAACATTCACTTGGAACATTTTAGAATCACTGGTGGCTATCATATATTTCATTCCAGAGCCGTCAGCTAATGCCAGTGGGTAGAGGTCAAGACATTCTTGGGTTGTCCTTTCATTATTGATGGTTTTTGGACAAAGTTTAAATTCGAAAAACCCTGCAAGCAGCATGAAATATAAATGTAAACTAAAATTAAACTCTAAACTCTAAACTAAATCTTAAACTTGTATGTCAAATGAAGTCTAGTTCATCCCCCTTGTATTTCATGAAAACGATTGTGAAGACATATTTACAACTTCAAGACACACTTGAAGACAGACTTCAAGACAGAGCTTTGATCCTTAACATTTTAACATTAAAAGAAAATCCTTTCAATTTTTTCCTCAATGTTTCAATACGAGGTCACGTGATTTCGTGCACAAACATCGAAATACATTTTTAAAATACATTTAGATTATACGAACACGCGATTTTGTTGGACATGATTATCTCTCAATACAAGATTGTTATATAAACTTTTGAATGACACAAATATAGAGATGGCACTAGTGTACACACGTCAATATGTGAAAACTGTGGAAATGTTTAAACATTCACAGAGAAGTTTTCATGTTGAATAAATAAAGTGTGTGTGTGTGAGGCATTTATTATTGTCAACTACTGAATATTGTCTGTCTACTACTGAGTATTGTCAGTAAGAATGTTTGTAAAATGTTTTACATGTTTCGGATGTTCCTTCAGAGTTGAAGATAGTTACTTCCTAGTCCAAACCTCCCGCAGGACGACGGGGGATGGGAGCGGGCAGGGTTTGAACCCGGGACCATCGATAAATCCAAACGACAGTCCAGCGTGCAAACCGCTCGACCAGGAAGCCATCCGTGTCTACTACTGAATATTGTCTGTCTACTACTGAATATTGTCTGTCTACTCCTGAGTATTGTCTGTCTACTCCTGAGTATTGTCTGTCTACTACTGAATATTGTCTGTCTACTACTGAGTATTGTCTGTCTACTACTGAGTATTGTCTGTCTACCACAGGGTATTGTCTGTCTACCACTGAGTATTGTCTGTCTACCACTGAGTATTGTCTGTCTACCGCTGAGTATTTTCTGTCTACCACTGAGTATTGTCTGTCTACCACTGAGTATTGTCTCTCTATTACTAAATATTGAGCTCGTGCATCATCTTACTGACTTTCATTTTTATTTACCTTTATGATTGGCTGTTTTCTTGTTTAATACATTCACTATTTACCTTTATGATTGACTGTTAGATTTACATCTAGTTAATGCATTTACTATTTACCTTTATGATTGGCTGTTAGATTTACATCTAGTTAATGCATTTACTATTTACCTTT
>JADKLZ010019686.1:5016587-5031227 GCA_021533235.1 Biomphalaria straminea | reverse complement strand
CATCACATTTAACAATCAAGGCCAATGAACTACAGGTCAACTAGAAGTAGACTTACTTTACTTATGGATGTTTTACATAATGAATTAAGAAAGACATAACTTAAGAAAAACAAAAGTCTACATTCACTCAATTTTTTTTAAAGCGTTCCCTTTAAGCTTTACTTTTTAGCGGCCCCCGAAAGGGGAAAAGACGCTATTAGTTTTGTGTGGCCTGTCTGTCCGTCTGTCTGTCTGTCTGTTCGTCTGTCTGTCTGTATGTCTGTCCGTCCGTCCCGTTTAGTGCTCAGAAAGTAGAAGAGAAAATGAAAATTTGACATCACGATAATATAAATCATTCAAAGTTCTGATGTAACGGCTACTTTTTTTTTTTCTAAAAGCTCAAAATCTAATTTTTAAAAATATTTTATGCAATCAGTATTTAAAGAGAAAAAAACCTAATCAGTATGCAATATAAATGAAACCTAATTTAAGACAATTAATAATCTAATACATTGCACTGGATTTCACGTTGTATTTTGATCACACTTTACAGTATTTACAATCCAAGTAATCAACTCACAAAAGAGTTGTGGCAGTTGCCTTGAACATCGGCTTTACAAGGCTAACGTTGAGAGATCAAATCACGGAAGATGTATATTTTGACCGCTGGGGCACTAAATTAAATATGTTTTTTATCTTTGATATATATATTTTTTTTATGAACTTTTAGCAGCGACTTTCGTGTACTAGCGTAAAGCCCGGCAATGACATGATTCCAAACTAATTTCTTAAACTTTTAAAAAAATCAGATTAAAAAAAATGTTTTTTTATTGCCCCCATTTAGAATGAAAGAAGCATATTTTTGTGCGTTTTAACTGTTGGTTGGTCTGTCCGTCACGGTTAGATACAAAAAAAAAAAAACTAAAGGCTTTTGAAAATATGATTTAACCTTTACTGTTCATTCAGAAATATTGCGATAGTTTAAATAATAAATTGTTCCGGATGTTTATGTCTAGATCTACATTGAAATGTTATAAAAAACTAAAACTAATCTTCTATTTTTAAATTTAATATTGCATTCATTCTATTGATTATCTGGGCTTTTTATTTTAATTTTACCTAAATTTTATCTAAATTACATCCAAATTATTAATAATAGTAATTAGTAAGATATATATTAAGAGTGTTAAATCAGAAGTTTAGTTTATGTACATCTACATATCAATGCTGAAAGATTATTTAAAATCGCTTGTGTGACATATTGTATATATCAGGCTATTAGTTTGTAACCAGTTAGCGTGCTGAACTGATTATCTCGACGCTCCCAGGTTATGTGTCTGTTTTACATGTTTCGATTGTTTCTTCAGAGTTGAAGATAGTTTACTTCCTATTTCAAACCTTCCACAGGAGGAGATGGGAGCATGCAGTAATTGAGCCAGGGACCAACGATAAATCCGAACTACAGTCTAGTGTGCAAACATCAAGATAAGGCAGGTTTATACCCTGCTCGCCATCCTCCGTCGTCCAGCGAGAAGTTAATTATTTTCAACTTTGAAAGAACATCCGAAACATCTTGCGAAAAGGCGGATATGAGGGGGCCGCCTCTGAGTTTGTGTATCACACAAACTCTCTTTGTAATCTTGTTTTTTGTTATTTGCCAGCATGTTAAGGTTAAGATCATTAATCAAGGTCAGAAGTTTTGTTTGAAGTGTCATACAACAAATGTGAATGACTTGATGTAAACACATCACCTACTTGACGTAAACACATCACATACGTGACGTCATGAAAGAGCTCAATAAAAGTCGTCACAAAAACAATTACTATTTTGGGCGATGGTAAAAAAAATATAAGATAGCGAGTACATGAACTACTCTAAAATGTTGAAAACTAGTTGATTGTAATGACTAAAAACAAATGACCTAGCCTGTCTCTATCAGAGATTAGTTGTCCAGTTTGACCATAAGAACCTCCACTGTATCCGATAGCGATCTCGTATTCACATGTATAGGCACCAATGTATATATTCATCTAGCAATTAGTCTGTTGAACAGTTGGGGCATCACACATGATCTATCGATTGTCTCTCTCCACTCCTCTCTTTTTTTTTCCTTCACTAGAATTTCTTTCACAGACAGGCCTGTCCATTCTTTGATGTTGTCTTCCCATCACTTTTTCTGCCTGCCTCTTCTTTTCTCTACTTCTGTTCTTTGCTGGAACTTGTTTGTGAGCTCTGACGACCTCGCGATAAGGCCATACAGTTTAAGTTTGCGTTATTTGACAAACTTATACATTTTGATTGGATTTCGAAAGACATTTCTTTATTTGTGGTGTGGTCTTTGTAAGTGATACCTAGGATCTTTCTGTAGCATCTCGATTCCTTGTCTAGGATGTATCTAATGCTTCAGCTAGCTTAGAAGATTCGAAAGCATACAAGACTAACTTTTATACACAGCTGCGGTCACAGGTTTTATACCTGTAATCCCCAGGCGCCATTGCATTTTCACCCTTCTTTCTGCTTCTGTTGTGTATTGCATCTGCAATCCGGGACCCTTTCTGTATGCTCTCTCTCTCTCTCTCTGGATCTATCCAGTGCCAATTTTCCCCCAGCTGCTAGTGTCGATTTTGAAGACATTTATGTCGCGTTTCCATACATCCGTATAAATATATATGAACTATTATGATCTATAAGTTTTGTATCACTAGTTAAGTATTAGGAGGATCTATAATTGTATTGGTAATGTAAAAAAAGGCAAACCAATGGATTATGAAAGAGAATCCTCTAAAAATTACGAACAATAAAAATGTGTACACAGTCGGTGGAGAAATGGGACTTTTCAATTCCATTCAGTTTTGGATCTAAACCTAAACCTACAGACATAACAGTCTACACAAAACCAACTCTTTTTTTTTTCCATTTTTTGGGGGGAGGGGGCGGAGGTGGTTAAAAAGATATTTAAAAAATATTTTGCTTGCTTTTTGTAAAATTTGAAATGAAGCATTAAATAATAACAGCAGGCTAAACAAACTGTATTTTAGTTATCATTTAGAGTTACAAAATCTATGGCACTGAATGTCAGGGCCAGGTGAAGGTTGTTACTTTTAATACCATTATTTCTGTAAGTTTAATAGAACAATAAATAAGAAGACAAATAAACTTTTTAAAATCAATTCCACTTTACTTAATGGCTGCCTGGTCGTGCGGTTTGCGCGCTGGACTGTCGTTTGTATTTATCGATGGTCCCGGGTTCAAACCTTGCCCGTCCCATCCCCGGTCGTCCTGCGGGAGGTTTGGATTAGGAAGCAAATTATCTTCAACACTGAAGAAACATACGAAACATGTTACTCATGTAGATTATTTTACAGAAAGTTTACAAACATTTACACTAAATATTTTGACTTTACTCAGCCTAAAAAAGTGTCTATTTAAAGGCCGAGATTGTAGCTGTCATCATTTTCAGGGGGGGGGGGGGGGACATTTCTATCACGTAATTCCTACGTTCATCATTTGAAAAGTTTGTTTTTAGGCACATGTATGTAAAATATGAACAGACACAGCATGATCCCATTGATTGCTCTGTGTCATCCAGAGATAACAGAAGTGGAAACTCCAAACATTTAACACTTCTACATGATTGAGATGATCTATCATTTCTGTCTTTGTATTCGCAGTATCGTTTTGAACTATCTCGAGACATGTGGGCCAAAAGATTAATCTTGTTTTCATGCTAATAAATGATGAAATTATAAATATAAAGCATTTTTTTGTCCACCAGTTTACCTTGCTAACTCTTCAAGAGAATTTCAATAGACAAGTGTTCTCAAACTGTTAACGTTATGTCTAAAAGACATCAAATGAGGCAAAATAAAGAAGCTTGTTAATTAGAAGGATATATTGAGCAATAAATATATTTATTCCGAGAGTCCCTTCAAATATTGAGCATCTAGTTTGGGTTGGGCGGATGTTCCAGGAATTAGTTCATCATTAGCATTTCAAAAGAAATTTGTTGTTGTTGTATGAAAAGAAGATATTTATTTCATTTTAACTTTTTATTCTAACTTTTACAACCTTAATGGGAACTTAAAAAACTTTTTAAAGTAAAATGTCATAGGATTTAATTATCCATAACATAAGAGATCTACCAGACCGCAGCATGAGTGTGTTAACCAGCGTCTTTGATAAGATCAGCTTAGAGCTCTATCGACATCAGGCGTGATTTAACTTGAATGGCAATATGCAAATTGTGTGTTTTAAGGGTCTGTTTGAGTTTTTAGTAAATCTCTCTCTCTCTCTCTAACTATCCATCTGTCTATACATCTGTCTATCTATCTATCTATCTATCTATCTATCTATCTTTCATGTCTATTTTAAATTGAAACTTTCAACATGTAAAAGGTACACAATGTCCAATTAGAACACTTCATTAGAAGGTCACTTACCTTGACTGATGACCTTAATAATTATTTCCTGATCGATATCTTTGTTTCGGGCTTATAGTTTAGCGTCTACCTGAGCCACTTTCTGTGACAGCGTCTATCATAACATCTGATATTTATCTATTCCGACATCGGCCATGTCATTTGTTTCAGTTTAGTCATTTATCTAGCATTAAATTCTTTCATTTATCCATTTATACAGCATTCAATGTTTCAGTAAAACAATCTATCTAGCATTCAATATTTCAGTAAAACAATCTATCTAGCATTCAAATTTTCAGTAAAACCATTTATGCAGCATTCAATGTTTCAGTAAAACCATTTATGCAGCATTCAATGTTTCAATAAAACTATTTATGCAGCATTCAATGTTTCAGTAAAACCATTTATGTAGCATTCATTGTTTTAGAAAATTTCGAAAGCTTTATTTTATTGTATGAAGTCCTTTTTGTTCACGTGAACAGTTCTAAAGGTTTGATACATTTAGTTTCTGATATAAATGACACCCCCACCACTCTCTTCAGTGAATCAAAGACAGGGCAAGGCAGACTAAATATAAACAAGACAGAAGTTTTGGATAGAAATGTTTTATTTTAGAAGATCTAGGTGTGTGGGGATCAGGGGGGTGAGAAGGGAGACGTCACAAAAAAGAAGGGAGTGGGGGGGCATGCGAGTGATCCCTTTAAAAAGTTGAAACATAAAATTTTGATGCAGCTCATAAAGTTATATAATAATAAAAATAATCTTTATTGTCCGTGAGGAAATTTGTCTTACAATTTGTGCATTACACCAAACAAAACATCAAACCTAAAAAAAAACCATTAATACCTGACTCATTCAAAAGTTACATGTGAAAAAAGTTTATGTTTATATCAAATTATTTCTATTCAATGATTCCACTGCCAGGGAAACAAAAGAGTGTTTGTTTCTGTTAGTCTTCGCTATCGGTGTCTTGTATCTCTTTTGTGATGTTAAATCACAAAATCCTGACCCAAAGGGTGATCTTTTATTTCTATAATCTTTTTAGCTTTTTTGTGAATGTTTGTCTCAAACAGATGCCCAAATGTGGTTTGGTTTTTGCCAATAACTTAACAAGCAGCATTTAGAATTCTATGGAGTTTCTTTTTATTTCTAATGCTCAGATTGCCTTACCAGGCTGTCATATTAAAACTTAAAATATTGCAGCTGTGGACGTCATAAAACATAGCCAAGGCCTTTTCACTAACATTAAAAGAGGACAGTTTTCTCAGTAATCGTAATCTTTGCTGCCCTTTTTTGCTGATATAATCAGTATTTGCAGTAAAATTTAGTTTATTGTCTAGGATAGTACCAAGGTATTTAAAAGTTTGCACTATTTCAATAGTCTCTCCAGCAACAAAAACAATTTCTTTCTCCTTCTTTTTAATAAGAAAATCAATTATCATTTCTTTATTTTTTTTTGACATTTAATAATAAAAAAATTATCTTTACAGTAATTTTCAATGTGTTCTATTTCTCTGAAATACTCATTTACGTCTGAGCTCTCTAAGAGCAGGGCAAGAAGAGCCGCATCATCAGCGAATTTTGTGAAGGCACAAAAAGGACTATCTGACTGAAAATCATTAGTGTACAAAATAAACCATAACGGAGACGTCACAGCCCCCTGGGGTGCCCCTGTGTTAACTATACGTGCATTTGATACTACCTTGTTTACCCTAACCCTCTGAGGTCTGTGTGTCAAAAATTCGTTTGCCCATAGTATGATGTATGGACTAATCTTTAACGCTTTCATTTTCTCTATAAGTAAATGAAGTTGAATAGTATTAAAAGCTGATGAGAAATCAATAAAGATCAGTCTTACATAAGTGTTTGGTAAGTCCAAATGTTTGAAGACACAATTTAAAATATTTAGAATAGCAGCGTCTACACCTTTACCCTTTTGGTAAACAAATTGTAAAGGGTCCAATTTATTACCCAGATCATTTAGTAGAAACATTTTAACAAGTTTTTCCAAACATTTAGACACAATCGAAGTAAGAGAAACAGGTCTAAAGTCATTCATTTCCTTTGGTTTGGACACCTTTGGTACAGGTACAATTATGGACGACTTTCACACATATCGTGGTTTAATAATGAAGTGGAAAAAGTCTCAAGGAAAGATTCGCCCTTGTATACCATCAGGCCCACCAGCTTTCCTTGGGTTGATTTTTTTGAAAATGTTGCGGACTTGCTCTTTAGTAATCGCTAATTCTAAACAGTTGTTAACTTTGACATCTTCCGTGGCTTTGAGTCTTTGATGATTAAAATCGTTAGTGTCAAAACGACACTAGAACTCATTTAGCTCGTTGGATAACGTTTCGTCGTCTCTTGTAGCAAGATTATTTTTACTTGTGACTTGTGCTCCTGCCATTTGGTGCATGATACCCCACGCCTGTCTCATGTCACTTGTCTTGATCGATTCTTCCAGCTTGGTGCTGTAGTTTCTCCTGCCTTCCTCAAGAGCGACATTCGGATTACGTTGTGCTATTTTCCTCTCCTGCATGTCGCCACTCATATATGCTCTTTTCTTTTTTAATGATTTCCCGTTTTATTTCTGCAGTGACCCATGGTTTATTGTTGGGGTATATTTTGATACTTTTAGTACTGATGCACATGTTTTCACAGAATTTAATGTAATTTGTCACTGCGTCAACCCATTCTTCCAGATTTCAAGTTGTCTCTTTAAACAAATTCCAGTCGGTGCAGACAACCCTGTAGTTTGAGAATGTTCTCTTGAGTCCATTCTTGTACGTTTTTTTCTTTAAAGACTTTACCCTCTTTAAGCTTCGTACGTTAATTAGGCAGCAGTTGTACTGTTTTGTGGTCCGATGATCCTAGTGGTGGCTTTTCACGAGAAGTGAATGCTCCTTTGACGTTACAGTAACATAAGTCCAGAGTTCTGTTCTTTCTTGTTGTACATGAGATGTGTTCATAGAAGGTCGGTAGGTCAAGGTGCATTTATTAAAATCACCCAGTATAACTACTGGTGCGTCCGGTGACCTTGTCTGAAACTCATGCACTACGTCAGGGATGATTCCAGCTGCAACTTTCGTCTTGGCTGTAGGCGGAACATAAACAAGGACCACTGGCGAATCCAGGGGGGGGGCGGTAGGGGCAATCGCCCCCCCCCTCGGCCGACCCCCCCCTCGGGGGGGGGGCGGACGAATTTTAATATAGAATTCATACAATTGGTATATGAATTTATTACTTATGCTAATAATATATACTAATTATTTTATATTTCTACATATTTTTAGATGATTTCGCTCCCCCCTCTAGTATGTTGGCCGATAAGGTGGGTTCGGGAGGGGGCGGTGGCATCAATTTCGCCCCCCCCCATAAGCTTTCGAGTGGGGGGGCGGTCCAACTTCGTATGGGGGGTGGACGAATTTAGTATATAATTCATACAATTAGTATATGAATTTATGATTTATGTTAATAATATATATTAATTATTTATATTTCTACCTATTCTTAGATTATTTCGCCCTCCCCCCCCCCCAGAATGTTGACCGATATGGTGAGGTCGGGAGGGGGCGATGGATATTTTTATGGATTGATATTATTAGAATATTTTTCAACATTATTGAAAACGTCCTTTTTTAATAGGATGAATGGTGAGCTTTAGGTCAGGAGAATGCGTTTTTTCGGTGGAGAATGCAAGAAAACGTTTTTTGGCGTCGAGGATTCGCCGCGAACCCCATTGAAAAATAATGAGCTGTAGTTTTCAGGAGAATGCATTTCTGCAGTGACAAATGCAAGAAAACGCTTTTGGCGTCGGGGCTTTGCCCCGAATTCCACTGGCGAAGCTTACAGCCCTCCCTCAGTCCCCCAGCTTGCCTCAACATGACTGTTTTTGTTTTGTTTTGTTTTTACCACGAAGGTTAAAAAACAATGCTTTTTTATTCTCGTGTATATATATATATATATATATATATATATATATATATATATATATGTGCTGTACGCACGTTTATTCATAGGGTTAGGGTTTACTGGGCGTTAGGGTTAGGGTTTGGAAAAAAATCGCCCCACCCACTCCAAAGTTCTGGATCCGCTAGTGACAAGGACAATGTAAATAACACCAAAGTCTCGTGGCAAATAAAAAGGTCTCAATGAGAGCGCCAGTAGTTCTAGATCAGGACAGCACATTTTCTTTTTAACCGTGTAGTTATTACAGTATATGTAATTCTGAGGTGCTCCGCGAAAACGCATCTATAACGTAAAATTAGACCAGCTCCTCGTAAATTGAAATATCAACTCTCCCTCCCCCTCCCTAACCAAATCTCCTACGCAACAAAAAGTCTTATTTACTAATATTTACACTATTCTTATGCTTTCAGTTCTTATTCGAAATATTTGTGAGAATTTATGACATTTTTTGACATGGGCCCGTTTGTCTTATTACATCATGCATTTTCTTACATAATACTTTCAATATAAGCGGCTGTATTTCAACAACCTCCACTATTTAGCCAGTATATTCTGGTATATGCTACGCTAACTTGAACGGCCCGCTTTAAATCTCCCCCCCCCCATACACACTTCTTGTCTGTGAGCTCCATATATCAGTTTTCTGTCGTCGCACCTAAGTGGCACGGCCCGCTTTATAAAACTACCTCACCATAACACATACATTTTGTTTGTGAACTCGATTTCTAGTATCATTTAGTAAAGAAAAACGTTATTTAATTAGGGACTTGAGCCCTTGACCCTGGTTGTAGACCGTAAGTAAGTATTGCACACAAATTTTAGTATTTTTTCGTCCACTGCAAGAATTAGTAATAATCAGTTAGTAAACAGGGCCAAGAATTTTATTTTGGTAGATTTTTTAAGAAACGTATTAAATATTATTATCATCATATCTGTTTTTGCATATTTCTATCTTAAATCTAGGTCTGTTTTTTTATGTGTTTCTCCTAGTTGACGTACTAGACTGAAATTAGTTGACCGTAAGACACAAACAGTTAGCGATGGATACAGACGTTTATAAGAAGTTCATTCATATCAGTTTATGTTGCCTACATCTATTCTAGTCATTAGTTTCTATTCTACTGGACAACACCGAGGACTTGACGGAATCAGCATGTGAACATTGGGGTTGTCGTACTGTCATTTAGTAGTCTGAGTCAACCATCTATTCATTAGGCTGCTTACTTACCATAGCAGTGCTAGACCGAGTATAAAATCTCTATTTCCCCATACCCATCATGTGCAGAATTAGAAACTGCTGTATGAAAATTTTATTAAAGCTTGTATTAGCTCTGTCTGTCTGTCTGTCACAGAGTCTGATTAGGAATAATCTTGTACAGGTGATTTTTCTACCATTTCCCATTCTCTGATCAAGTTGAAAATTTGCATAATTAATTATTATCAATGACACACATGAATCAATGAAAAACTTACCAATTAAACAATTAAAATAATTTTGTTTTGTACACTACGTTTACTAAGCTAATGGGATATTTCCTGTTACCTGTAGTTCGATAACAATTAGAAACTAACAAAAGACAGTAAAAACTTCTATCTTAAGAAGTACTTATATAGTTTAGTGGTTAGAGACAACGACCTTCAATTGTGGAGGCTCAAGTCATCGAGTTCACAGTGGTTCACACTCGAGCAACTTTTTTCCCCAGATTACTCCCCCCCCCTCACACACACACGCAAAGTGATATAAGTGTGAAAGTTGTGCTTAAGAAAAACAATGATACTTACCATTTCTAATTCATTTAAAAAAGGAATTATATGATTCAGGCAATTCCACTCATATCACAGCTTTATGCTAAAAAGAATATTATTATATTTTATTAAAATATAAATACTATAGCTTTTCTAAAACCCCAACTAACAAATTATAGCAGACTTCTTCATAAAGACATTAGTTACTACTACGTATTTAGCATTATAGTTTATACTACTTACAAGAAGCGAGTATCCCATATTCAGTTGTATTGCAGTACATTACATCCTGAAAACGACCATATTGAATTCTCCTCCAAGATATCAAGACTTGTCTTCCCTAACCACGCCCGACCAGGAACTAGAGTTCATGTTTTGGTTGAAGAATACAATTGTCACAAGTCTCTACATAGGTCAGCAAGCTCGTCCACGTCAAGGATCTGGTCGGTATGAGTGCCTTAAAGTTTGGGGTTCTCAAATAGTGAAACATAACCCCTGGATACATCCTAGATCGATTGGTCCTAGATTTATTTTCTAATCTGTTTAATATTTGCATCCAATGGTCTTGTTTCCTGTTGTTTTAAAAATTGATTTGTAAATGTAAATATTTAGATGTAATTAAAAAAAAATATAAAATAATAAACAGATTGCTAGTAGCACCTATACTCCGTTTTATTGAAAACATGTATTTTAATATTGTCAGTGCCGGTTTAAAGTATGTGTAGGCCCTGGGCAGTTTTTGTTACGGCCCCAAAATCTTCTCGAAAGATTTAATAAAAAATTTTCTTATTAATAAAAATACTTGTATCCAAAAGCATTTCATATTTTAAATGAAAGAAAAATAAGTGTTAGTACATTTTGTTTTATCTCATTCCCCTCATTTAAAAATATTGTACATATTTTAATAAAACAATTTTACTTTTCACTTTGTAGAGGGTAAGAGTTGACGCACTGCTCTAAATTCGTAGCTGCATTTATAAATTCTGAGCATGTAAGAAGCGGACACTTCTTAACCAGGACTTATCTTTGAATTAGTTAAAAAATATTTTTATAAAACATTAACACACAAAATGTTCACTTTTTAAGTCAGCGCAAATTTCCTGCATTTTCATCTCTGAAGTCAATTAGATGCAATCATATGGATGCACCAAGTTTTAGATTTCAAACTTCCACCAATATATTTTTTTTTCAAATTCATGAAGTCTCTAATCTTCTTATCTTGTAAATTACATACGTTACTTCAAAAAAGAAGATAATGGACCATTAACCAATCGTAAACAGACAATAGTTAGTAAATATCTAAACTAGCAATTCATTAGTTTACAATTCCATGAAGAAAGTCTAAGAGAACAGTTTGAGCTACTTTCATTTTTAATGCGATGACTTTCAATTTCAAACATTCTTTTGTTTTTTTAAAGAGCTTTCCAAAATTAGTGTGTGTTTGCATTGGAAAAAAAAAGTGATATTCTGTTTGTACATGTCCTATTAGCAGGGTCGGTCTTAGGCCACTGCAATCTATACGGTAGCAGTGGGCCCCGCGCTTTCATGGGCCCCGCGCTAATTCCAGATATAATTATTAAATTGCAAACAGTATACACACTATTCCTGGAAATCTCCTGAACTTATTAAAATCTCCTGAAAATTATTTAAAATCTCCAGAAAATTAGACTATTTACTTTTAAATTCACTGGCATTTAAATATGTCACTGGTTACAAAGTTTTTAAGGTACAGATCGCAATTTTTAACTTAGTAAAGAATAAATACAATTCAAATTCGAATTTTTTCTTTTACAAAATCTTTTTTCGCGTATTATCCTTATTCCCACACACACTAGGCCCCGCGCAATTAGTTTTGTATAGGGCTCCGCAATTGCTAGGACCGGCCCTGCCTATTAGCTTTATTTATAAACAAATGTTTATTAAATTTTTTTTTAGCTATGAGAAATATATTTCTCATAGTCGATGTTCTGTGTAAGCAAAGCTACAACTTTGTTGTTGTTTTAATAATGATTATTCTTTGTACTTTGTATCTGCCTTCAAAATGTATGTAAACGTCATCGGTTGTTTTGTTTTTTCAAAACATAAGCTCTTTTTGTTGTTTTAGTTAATAAAGAAGAATCATTAAAATATTCAGATTTTAAGCAAATAAAACTGTTTCTATTAGAAAAAAAATATAAGCGTCGCGGGACTATAGCAACATACGAGCAGTATCCTTACAATGGAAGACAAAGGACTCAAATTGATAAGACCAAGTCCTTATTTTCTTCTAGACGAGAGTGATAATAGGGATAAACGTACTGCGTAATTATCTTCGCTTTTGACTATCGTCTGTAATTTATAAAATAAGTTGATTTAAAGAGTAACAACTAAAATAACTTTAAAAAAGTCTTTGGTTCTCATTATATTCATTCTATGCTATTGATAAAGTGCTTGCCATACAGTCCATCCAGCCACTTCTTTATATCTCCCCTCCTGTATCAAACCAGTTACAAAACCACATAGTCACTTAAAAACAGTTTGGATTGATTGTATAGTCCAATTAGTATTGAAGCGCTATTAAAAAGCAGCGGATAGACTATTAAAAGTCACGCTTTGAGAATCCTCTTGATTTATAAAGATACTCCACCTTTAACTATTACAGTAATACTTTGAGTGAAACACTAAGTTTATGTTTCGGAAACTGGAGCCGAGGTATTTCTAAATAGCCTCCATTCAGGACCTGCTGTCAAGAAAACAGTCCCCTTTTTAAGTTGCTTGCTCAAGAACGATAACCAAACTTTTCTATTGACATTTTCTATTGTGTCAATAAAATCAAAGAAATGAAATATAAACCAGAAGAAAAGTGTGATTCACCTACATTACGGGTGCCGAATACCCCACTTTAGTTATGTGTCTATGTGTGTCACAGCCTTGTGTGAGTGTATTATAATCGTGTGTGTGTCACATAGTATGTGTGTGTCACAGTAGTGTGTATGTGACAGTCTTGTGTGTGTGTGTGTCACAGTCGTGTGAGTGTGTGTGTGTGTGTGCTGATGTGAATAATATCCAGGAAAAAATTTTCGAAATAAATTGGAACCTCTTCCTGCATCTCTGTCTTTGATGTACATATTTCATTGTTGCCGGGCATGGTATCTGTCTGTCTGTCTGTTTGTTTGTTTCAATATAAGTATACTAGCTAAATTTTACCCGGCTTTGCTCGGGTTTTTCTTTCTACAAATAGCATGCATTTAGTCCAATAATGACGTGATCAAAAAAGATGATAATTTAAAAAAATAAATCAATTCATCCACTGCTGTGTGTGAGAAAGAAGAGCTAAGTCGTCTGCAAAGTGGAGGTCATCTAACTGTTTCCACAGTGTCAACTGTATACCGTTCTGCTTCTGGTCAGTTACTGTCTTCATGATCCAATCTATGTCTAGTAGAAATAAGAAGGAAGAGAGTAAACAGCCTTGTCTCACTCCTGTTTGGACTTCAAATGCCTTTGTCAGTTTTCTACCATGCACTACTCTGCAAGTCATCCCTTCATATGACTTCTTGATGATGTTATTAATTTTTTCAGGCACTCCATAGTGTCTCAAAAGTCTACAGAGTGTCTATCTGTCCACACTGTCTAATGCCTTCTCATAGTCTATAAAACTGACGTAGAGAGGGGAGTTAATTCCATTACATGGACTGTTCCAAAATTATACGTAATGTTGCTATCTGATCTGTACATGATCTCTCCATTTCGAAAGCCGGCTTGTTGGTCACGGAGATGTGGGTCTACAGCATCTTTCATTCAGTTTGACAGAATGCCATTAAACACTTTCCCTGGAATGGACAGTAGTGTTATCCCTCGATAGTTAGAGCAGGAACTAAGATCGCCTTTCTTTGGGAGTTTGATGAGGTATCCCTCCTTCCATTCTGGTGGCACTTCTTTTTCCCATATCTTTAGAAATATGAGTTCCAGCCTCCAAATGAGAAGAAAGTAGTTTATTAGATCCATGTCATCAATGAAATGAAAGCTTTAAGATCTAATTTTAAAATAGTTATTGTTAATTAAAAGTATAGTCATGTATATAAGAGAGTATGCGATATTGAATTCTCATTAATTTAAATTAAAAAATAACGCACAATAGAGATTAATTATTCAATTTAATGTTCAAAGGTCAACATCTGTTTTTATTTTTATTTAGCTATGTAAGTTCATGACCCCTTGACGCGTCGCCTTGGTGACAAAAGAAGTAATGGTGCGCGACATACGGGAAAAAATGTCAAGACGATTAACGCAATAAGTAGTTCTAGATCTAGACTTTCTTCAGTAAAAGTATATTCAATCGTATATTTAAGAGAGTAAAATATTGAACTCTCAATAATTTAAATACAAAAATAACGCATGTATTCGTCAAAAGCCAACAATGTTTTTATTTTATTTAGAGCCGAAAGTTCGTGACCTCAATACGCGTTGCCTTGGTGAATATTGTGTTAGCCGTGTAGCAACAAAAAAAAACAACAACAATACAATAGATCTAGTCTATATTTTAAAAGC
>JADKLZ010019686.1:4973258-4986636 GCA_021533235.1 Biomphalaria straminea | reverse complement strand
ATGTATACTAGCTGGTTGGTCAGTTGATGTATACTAGCTCGTTGGTCGATAGCAAAACACCGTACAACACACGGAGTCACACACCCAACAACACACGGAGTCACACACAACACACGGAATCACACACAACACACGGAGTCACACACCCAACCACACATGGAATCACACACCCAACAACACACGGAATCACACACATTACCACACACGGAATCACACACCCAACCACACACCCAACCACACACGCAACCACACACGGAATCACACACCCAACCACACACGCAACCACTAACTCATCACCACTTCGTGAGAATGACTTGCTAGATTGTAATAGTAATTCCCAAATGAATAATTTTCTATGAATTATTGCTGACAATTATAACTAAAACGTCCTGATGTATTCAACCAAATGTCAGATGAGATTTAAAATACATTCATATATTTCATACTAATTCTCCATCGTGACTAATTGATTTCAACTTAAATAACACCACGCTAAGGGTCTTAAGGTGCTCAACAGATAACGAGCGCATGTCCTCGGGCTGTAGAACAAGGAAAAATCCGCAGAATAAGATTGTGATTGAACGATAAAAAGAAAAGCAGAGTGGTATAAAAGTATTATTAATTAGCCGTCTCTATTTTGAGAACAATATGTCGCTAAACGAATTCTCAGTGAACGATGTGTTGTGTGAAAGATTAGTCGTGAACCAACTGTCGGTGAACAAGTTGTCAGTGAGCGATATGTCGGGTGAACGAATAGTCGTGTGAATGAATGGTCGTGTGAACGAAATGTCGGGTGAACGAAAAGTTGTGAACGATTTGTCGCTGAACGAAATGTCAGTGAACGATATTTCGTGTCCCCACAAGATACGCCCTTCTTCCCTCCCCTTTCACTACTTGTCCAGACAACCGATAGGATCATATCGCATTGAAAAAAAGCCAAGAGCTAAACAAAACCATTTTCTAACCACACATATTTATTATGTCTAAAAAGCAGGCGACCCAAAGGCAGACCCCGAATGCGTTGGATTAAATGTGGAAGCAGATCTGCAACAGCTTGGGATTAGGGAGTGGAGACAAAAGGCCCAGGAGAGATGTGAATGGAAAGATGTGTGCAAGCAGGCCAGAGCCCTTCATGGGCTGTAGCGCCACTGGGATGGATGGATGATGAATAGAACATGCAATTACATGACTGATCCAAAATAATTGATACAATTACCTAACATAAGCTTTGTTTTTTTTTAAATATTTTATTAAGTTTTTTAAAATTTACCTTTGTATCGCTGTTCTAATGCCGTCTCTCGGTTTTAAATATATTCCCTTTTCTTTACTCTCTCTCCTTCAAAACAAACTTGTATCTAGATTATACGTAGATTACATTCATTCTATATAAATTCTTTAGTATATAATTTCTTATATATATATATATATATATATATATATATATATAAATATATATATATCTGAAAGTAAATTTTGTCTATTTCAGGTGTACTGAATGTGAAAGCTGGAGTTTGATAATGTTACATTTGGATTACTTCTAGATAAATCAGTGGGAAATAGATTTAAGAACTACACATCTAACTAAAGAAATTAAGCCACACACATAACTCCCAAATGGCCAATGAAGCCCTGATACCTCTTATGAAAGAGAAAATGAAAACGGACAATCGTGAAGGGCGGACAACTGTAGGGATTTTAGGTACTGGGAATTTCGCCGTTGCTTTGGCCAAAAGACTAACGATGTCGGGCTATGACGTCATCATGGGAAGTCGTCGACCCGAAGCACGCCAGAACAATCTGACCATGATCAGTGACTGCCTCTGTGGAGTGGAGCTCACGTCTATAGCAGAATGCTTTCGTAAGGCAAGCATCATCTTTGTGGCATTGCACATGGAAGATTTCAAAATCACGCTGGAGCCTTTTGTGGATGCCGCCAGGGGAAAAATTGTAATAGATGTTTCAAACAGAGAGCATCCTTATGCATCTATTTCCAACGCTGAACACTTGGCATCTGTACTGAAGCATTCTACAGTGGTTAAAGGCTTCAACTCAGTCTCGGCCTACACGCTGGAGTCATTCCAAGAGAGCGGCTCAAGCCACAAAGTTTTTATAGCAAGCAACGATTCCATGGCAAGAAACAAAGTGGCCGACATCGCCAAAACTATGGGCTTCAGCGTGGTGGATCTAGGCGGGATCAGATCAGCTCGCTTCATGGAGGAGTTTGTCTTGAGGGTCTTTTCGCACTGGAAGATCCCGATCTTTTTTACATTCGGCATCTTCAACCTTTGGTCACTGTACATTGTGTATTTATATTTTATAGAAGCTTCTGTGTTCCAGTGGGAGCAAGTCTTTCTGAAGGTGCTCAACAAACCTTTGTGTATGACGGCCATTACAGTTCTAGCTATAACCTATTTACCAAGTAAGTCAAATCTCTAAGGCATTTGATCACTTTTGTAATGGACCTCATTCACCAAAGGTAAAGAAACAACATTTTTTCTATATGTTCTATACAAATTACGCAATAGGTAAGGTTGCCATGTGATACGTAGTTTTCATTATTTTATCAATAATAATAATAGGCTTGTCTTCGAGTCCGAAGATTAGTGAGGAATACAGTGTTTCCCGTGGCTGTGCAGTCCCAGCTGTGACCTACATATTTTGCCACATCCAGGGCAAGCAAAACCATTGTCCGCAGGTGGTCGGTTTAGATTTTCTTTTCGTCGTCTGCGTTTGTCTTTGGCGGCAGATTTTCTTTTGGTCTCAAATGTGTATCCCGCGGCCTTTGTGAGTGACCTCCAGCTGTCTCGTTCCGACGCCGCATGCAGCCAGGTGCTCTCCTCTATGTCAGCCAAGGAAAGTTGACGCCTAAGCTGGTCTTAGAAGCGTTTCCGTGGGGCGCCTCTGTTACGTCGGCCACCTTTTAGCTCACCAAAAAAGACTGCCTTTGGCATACGTTCGTCTCCCATACGGGATACGTGCCCTGCCCAGCGTAGCTGTCGGATCATATTATCAATAATATGACGTGGCTAAATGTGTTTATTTACAATTGGTGAATGAGGTCCATTAGGTTCATTTCAAGAGTATGATACTCTCAATCCAAATGAATTTGAATCACGAACACAAAGATCAAACGTACAGTAAGACCAGCATTAAAGAACTAGTCCTAATACATAGGATTATATTAGTCAAGTCACCATGTTGTATTTTTTCTCATTTCAGGTCAGTTAGCGTCCATTGTTCAAGTTTATAACGGCACAAAACACAAACAATTTCCCAGATTTCTGGCTACGTGGCTGAAGAGTCGGAAACAGTTTGGTTTAATAAGTTTTTTTCTGATCACCATTCACGTCATCGCATCCACAGTAATGATGTCACCGACCTACTACAGCTCCTGGTTTCGTCCAGTCACTGTCACAGTCCCGGCAAACGTTTCGGTCAGTCAGGTATTGCCTGTTAGCCCTGGCCTGATGATTTGGAAAGGCGAAGCAGCTTGTCTCGTGGGTATAACGGCTTTTGTAATTCTTGCCATCGTGGCGGTGACCTCGATCCCTTCAGTTGGGGAGTCATTGAACTGGTCTGAGTGGAGATGTATTCACTCCAAGCTGAGTTTTGCAGGGCTCATCCTTACAGTAGGACATGTGTGTATTATGGGGGCTCCAAACTGGGTGAACTTAGGACCTTTGAAACTATTTAAGTCTATAACCTTCCTGAGCATACTTCTTCCCTTGCTAGTCATTCTTCTGAGACTAGCTTTCAGCTGCCCGCCTCTCAGTGGTTATCTAAGGAAGATACGCCGAGGTTGGGAGAGAAATTCTGCAAGTCAGATCTCTCCTCTAGTGCAGGAAGAGCCGGTGACCATCCTCCACCAGTTTGATGAGAAAATGGTGAATGGTTATCAAGGCGTAAAGTTGGAGTCTTCCTGTTGCTGTGACAACACCGCTCCCGTCCCTTCAACGTCTTCCTGTAATCAACCAAAGTCTGTATCTTTTAATATACAGTGTGAGTGTTCTGCTGTGTAATGGAATAGTAGCTAATTGATTGATTGATGGACTGTCTAGCAGTGGGACAGATTGCTCATAGAGATTCAATGCGAGTTCAGTAATTTGATTGACAGAATCGAGTATGCATAATAATTTTTTTTTCCTTAAAGAAAATAGAAATGCATGGTTTACTGTGCGCATTTGTAGAATACAGAAAATTGTTTTTTTTTCTTGTATATTTTACCATAAGTTGTTGACTTAAATGTTTTAACTTTACCTATCCCTTAGTCTGTTGGACCGTTGGGGCACCAAGTAAGACTTGTCTACAGTCTTTCTCCATTCCTCCCTATCTTTTGCCTTAAGGACAGCTTAAACCCCCCTATCGGTCAAAATTAATGCTTTTTTTTTTATAGCTGAATATTACTCAGCATTCATTTCTGTAAAATTTGGTGTATACAGCATGTCGAAATTCAAAGTGGAAGGATTTAAAATATTAATTTATATTTTGTAAATTTATATATATTATACATATTTTTATATCGAAATTATTTTTTTTTTCCTATTAGCCATTTTCATGTTTCTTTGTTCAGAGATGGCGTGATAAAAATTTTATTTATGAATATATTGCCTTGAAATTTGGTACAAATAATATTATATATACAAGTATGAAAATGAAGCAGAATAAATACAAACGGTTGAAAAATTTTAGAGTTATAAATTTCATCTTTTGCCCAACCGCCTGTAAAAACATGAAATTATGGGGCACGCCTATGTTAAAAATTGTAACTTTGTATCTATTCAATGAATATGGTTAATTCCGCTTCACAATCTTCTACTAGTATTAAATAATAAATAGCTGAAGTTTTATTAAACTTGATCCAGTAGTTTTCAAGAAATCTTGACATGAAAATTAACTATTTTTTCATCATTTTAGCTAAAAATAGCCCAAAAAAAATTTTTTTCTAAAAAAGTTGATAAGATATAAAGAAAAATTGTTTATTTTATTCTTATTTGCATGCCTACACACAATAAAAAAGCATTTTTTATGATTAAATCATGTAATATCTATTTGGGGGTTTAAGCTGTCCTTAAATTTTACTGTGGGTTAAACAATATTTTTGAATCGTGTCTACAATGTTCATGCTAAGTTTGATTCAACCATGTGTCAGTGAACGGTTTAGAGGAGCGTCTTCACACCATTAAAAATGTCAAGTTTTATTCTATTTGTATGCAATTAAATATTCCTATGTTAGGTCTGGCGGATTATAGACTATCTAACTTGATGGTTATTACGAAGAAATCATATCAGGGCGGATTATACGTAGCACTGCCCATATAATGGATAGAGCTAGAAACTTTAGGGAGAAATCTCATAGATGATCTGGTCTGGGAGATATAGGATAAAGCCCACTATACAAATAAATAATGTTGACAAATGAGTCACCAGTTAATGTATATGGACATGGATCGGAACAATTGTGGATGTTTGTTGAAGCTGACCGTTAAATGACCTCCAAAGTGGATAGAAATGATTCTAAACTTGAATGAACGTTGGGCAAGTTGTTCAACTTTCAGGATGTTTTGTCAACTGTAGGACTTTCGGTTCGTTGTATCTGACTGTTAACGGATGTTTTTTTTTTAAACCGTCTAAATTTGAGGGACGTTTAGATTGTTCAACTTTAAGTAGTATGTTGTGTTAGCTGTAAAGTAAATCATATAATAGGTATTAGTTAGGTTATGTCAACAATTAGACTTTAATGACGTTGTGTTAATTGTTAGACGTTAATGACATTATGTAAACTGTCACATGTAAATGACATTATGTAAACTGTTACATGTAAATGACGTTATGTAAACTGTTACATGCAAATGACATTATGTAAACTATTACATGCAAATGACGTTATGTAAACTGTCGCATGTAAATGACGTTATGTAAACTGTTACATGTGAATGACGTTATGAAAATTGTTACATGTAAACGATGTTATGTAAACTGTTACATGGAAATGATGTTATGTAAACTGTTACATCTAAATGATGTCATGTAAACTCTTACATGTAAATGATGTCATGTGAACTGTTAAATGCAAATAATGTTATATAAATTGTCACATGTAAATGATGCTATGTAAACTGTTACATGTGAATGATGTCATGTAAACTGTTACATGTAAATGATGTTATGTAAACTGTTACACTTTATGAACGAAATATATTTTTTGAGGTTCTTGTCTGTAAGTCTGTAGTTTTAGGAAATGTTCAATGAAGAAAATGTTCAATTTAGCAATGAATGTGTTCATCTTCTCAGTACTTGCTTCACACCTAAGTTCTAAGGAAAGTCTCCAACGAGCTTGTTTTGTTGATGTGGTGATATCTAGATGTACTATAGGGCCAACTGGGACAAGGGTTGTAAAAGAATTGTAACTCAGAACAAAGCAAACACCATACTATCAAACTAGTCTCAAGGCCTAACAAAATAAGGGTTTTCAGTCAATGTATAGCTTTTATTACTTTGTTTTCAATGTAAACGCATTCAAATATATTTAATTGAAATATGGAATTGAAAAATGCTTTGTATAATTCTCTTTGAATACAATTTCATCAAACTATTTGCTAAATTAAATACAATGGCGGCGTCAATGCAATGTTCGCATTTAATTTATGCGCTTTTTTTCAAACTTTATAATTTCATGAGTTTATAGTCTTCAGTTCAACAAACTGATGTCTTTATTTATTTCTATTACCAAATCCAAATGTTTATTTCTTGAAATCATGTGTAAATATAAAATTAAACCTTTAGTCTGTCATGTTGTCTGTCAAAAAAGAAATGTGATAATAAAATAAAACACATGTTTATTTAGAGTGAAATGTTGATATTCAAAAGATTGATCTGATATTATTGATGCAAATTATATTAAACCATGTATATATATATATATATGGTTTAATATAATTTGCATCAATAATTGACACTAATAAATAGTAAAATATACCAAATCATAAAGTTGTTTTTTTTTAAATTATTTCATTGTGAGTGTATGTGTCTGACATCTGTTCTAGAAATCAGTATTTAAACAATACATCGATAAGCTCTATTGACAATCACTTTTGAACTCTAGCACCGAATCACGTGATATTAATATTGACGTATCAGACTTAAAAGTGTCTTCATCTCACAGTCTGTCACTACAATTTACACAAATGAACAACAACGTTAGTACTTCGATGGCGCAGATGTTCATTATAATACACACCACTAGAAGGGTCAAGGCTGAACTAAAGAAACATGTATGTTTCTGGTGAATAGAGATGAAAAGAGGTGGGAAAAAAAGAGGGAAATAAAAAATAGTGTAATGATAAAAAAGTCATGTGAAACACGGCATCCCTCCTTAATCTTCGGAATCTAAGACATTGCCATTAGTATTAATTTTATGTTAGAAACGAATTGGTATTTATTCTCTGGCGCTGCCAGGGTCGATTTTCGTTAAAGAGAAACAAAATTCATCGTAGTCCCTTTATCAGTTTCCACTGAGGAATTTTCTGGTGATGTGGCAGGTCTGCAGCAGGACCGTCCAGGGAACGAGGATGTTCCTAGGAATGTTGAGGGCCTTGAAGGTATCTGTGAGGTCAGTTGTTATTATCACCTCCGTCGATATAACATATATTGTTATTCTGGATAGCTTCCATAGACGCTTAATCTCCAAGCTTAGGTTCAAATCTTTTGTTTTGTTTTTCCATTTCAGTTTTTCTACAATTATGAGACAGTGGTGATATCAATAAATGTAGCGTTTTTTTTCCCCAACGAATTTGAACTTTTGAAACAAAACAATACTTGAGTCCAGTGGCGTAGCATACATGGCGCGAAGGGGTTCAATGAACCCGGGCCCACGGCCATTAGGGGCCCACTGCTCTTGGGCCCATGACTAGTGAAAAAAGTGAAAAAATAAATGCACTTTTGTAAAACCGATAAATAATAGAATTTGAAAATCTCTCTCGAAATATCCTAAGCTTTGTCCCAGAATTTATAGTAACTAACGTGAAACTGCTTGAGAATGGATAGGAACGTAGGTGGGCATCCCAGCCTAGTCAAAATCCTCCACAAACCATCGCGACTGACCGTGTCGAAAGCCTTGGTGAGGTCCACAAAGGCTGCGTACAGGTTTAGGTTCTGCTCTTTGCATTTTTCCTGTAACTGTCGCAGAACAAATATCATGTCAGTTGTACCTCTACCGGCTCTGAAACCACATTGGCTTTCAGATAAGACCTCATCCACTAAAGACTGGTTTAGTCGGTCAAGCAACACTCGAGCAAAGATCTTTCCTGCTACCGACAGAAGTGTAATGCCTCGATAGTTGGAGCAATTAGACTTGTCACCCTTTTTGTATAGGGATATGATTACGGAGTCTCTAAGTTCAGGTGGGACCACGCACTTCTCCCAGCATAGAGCGAACAAGTCAGCCTCTCGGTTAGGGCGACACCACCCATTTTAAATATTTCCGCAGGAAGTCCATCTGAGCCAGGTGCCTTGTGCCTTTTGAGTCTAGATATTGCTGTCTCAATTTCTTCAGGTGTCGGTGGGTCGTCGAGCTCCTCTCTTATGGAGCATGCGGCGTCGGAACGAGACAGCTGGAGGTCACTCACGAAGGCCGCGGGATACACATTTGAGACCAAAAGAAAATCTGCCGCCGAGGACAAACGCAGGCGACGAAAAGAAAATCTAAACCGACCACCTGCGGACAATGGTTTTGCTTGTTGGATGTGGCAAAATATGTAGGTCACAGCTGGGACTGCACAGCCACGGGAAACACTGTATTCCTCACTAATCTTCGGATTCGAAGACAAGCCTATTAGTTATAGTAACTAAAAAAAAAGCAGCATTTTAAGCTTTAACGTATGGATTTGCTTTCCATCAGATTTTGTGTATTGTAATGGTGGCTAACCCTAATCGTGCGTTTGGGGTGACACTAGTCTCCATATCGTCCCATTCTTGTTCTTTTTTTTTTTCTAGTTAGTTTATACACTTATGCGTAGTATTACAGGAATGGTGGGGGGATGGAGAGAGTATGGGTAGTCCCGATTGTCACTAGTTTTGATACAGTTGCAAATTATTCACTTTTTAAAAAGCTTAATATGTTTTTTATTTGTTTTATATTTAAAGCATGTAAAATAAAATTCTTCTTCAGAAAAAAATCCATTCTCATTCTTAAATAGGGTTGTCTTCGAGTCCGAAGATTAGTGAGGAATACAGTGTTTCCCGTGGCTGTGCAGTCCCAGCTGTGACCTACATATTTTGCCACATCCAGGGCAAGCGAAACCATTGTCCGCAGGTGGTCGGTTTAGATTTTCTTTCCGTCGTCTGCTTTTGTCCTCGGCGGCAGATTTTCTTTTGGTCTCAAATGTGCATCCCGCGGCCTTTGTGAGTGACCTCCAGCTGTCTCGTTCCGACGCCGCATGCAGCCAGGTGCTCTCCTCTATGTCAGCCAAGGAGAGTTGACGCCTAAGCTGGTCTTTGAAGAGTTTCCGTGGGGCGCCTCTGTTACGTCGACCACCTTTTAGCTCACCAAAAAAGACTGCCTTTGGCATGCGTTCGTCTCCCATACGGGATACGTGCCCTGCCCAGCGTAGCTGTCGGATCATAAGAAGTCCCTCTATACTGTCTATACCGGCGTTCGCAAGGACATCGCTGTTTGTAGTGCGGTCTTGCCATCGTATGTCCATGATGGAGCGCAAGCACCTTTGGTGAAAGCGCTCAAGGAGTCTCAGCTGTTTTCTATATAGTGTCCATGTCTCTGAGCCATATAGAAGGGTTGAGAGAACCACCGCCTGGTAAACATTTATTTTTGTAGGTAGGCGGAGCGATTTGTTCTTCCAAACTCTCGCCTGAAGGCGTCCAAAAGCGCTACTGGCCCTGGCCAGACGGTTATCAACTTCCCTTGAAAGTGAGGCGTCATTTGACACTATGCTACCAAGATATGTGAAGTGGTCTACCACGTTAAGGGGATGCCCGTTTACTGTAATCCTTGGGGCTGAGTATGTTTCATTTGGTGACTTCTGGAACATGACTTCTGTTTTCCCGAGGTTTATAGATAGACCGAAAGAGGCGGCAGCGTAGGCAAATTCGTTTACCGCGTTCTGGAGGTCATTTTCATTGTGAGCTAGCAGGGCGCAATCATCGGCATAGGAAGCTCCGTTATGACCATCTCCTTTGTTTTTGTGTGTGATAGTAGACGTCGGAGATTAAACACGCTGCCGTCACAACGAAACCGGATGTAGATGCCTTCATGCAAACGCTGTCTCATTTGACCCAGCATTACGCCAAAGAAGATAGCGAATAGAGTAGGGGCAAGTACACAGCCCTGCTTCACGCCATTTTCTATTGGGAAGTGATCAGAAAGAGCACCATTGTGTCTGATCTGGCCTCTCTGTCCAACGTGAAACTGCTTGAGGATGGATAGGAACGTAGGTGGGCACCCCAGCGTAGCCAAAATCCTCCACAAACCATCGCGACTGACCGTGTCGAAAGCCTTGGTGAGGTCCACAAAAGCTGCGTACAGGTTTAGGTTCTGCTCTTTGCATTTTTCCTGTAACTGTCGCAGAACAAATATCATGTCAGTTGTACCTCTACCGGCTCTGAAACCACATTGGCTTTCAGATAAGACCTCATCTACTAAAGACTGGTTTAGTCGGTCGAGCAACACTCGAGCAAAGATTTTTCCTGCTACCGACAGAAGTGTAATGCCTCGATAGTTAGAGCAGTTAGACTTGTCACCCTTTTTGTATAGGGATATGATTACGGAGTCTCTAAGTTCAGGTGGGACTACGCACTTCGCCCAGCATAGAGTGAACAAGTCTGTTAGCCTCTCGGTTAGGGCGACACCACCCGTTTTAAATATTTCCGCAGGAAGTCCATCAGAGCCAGGTGCCTTGTGTCTTTTGAGTTTAGATATTGCTGTCTCAATTTCTTCAGATGTCGGTGGGTCGTCGAGCTCCTCCCTTATGGTTTTCTGAGGGACATTTGCCAGCGAATCCTCCGATACGTGCCTTTTATCACCAAACAAAGTACTGTAGTGTTCTGTCCACCGATTTAGTATGTCCGCCTTGTTGGTAAATAGTGTAGAACCATCGGATGATCTTAGCGGTGCTGTAGTCTGGTAGGTTGGGCCATAGGCACAACGAAGCGACTCATAGAATGAGCGTGTGTCACCAGTGTCAGCATGTCTCTGCATGCTTACGGACAGCTCCAGCCACCAATTATTTTTTAGTTCCCTGATCTTTGACTGCAGAGTGTGACAAGAAGCTTTATAGAGAGTCCTGGCTGCGTTGTCACTAGGGTTCGCGAGTACAGAGCGATAATACTGGTTTCTTACTTTGCTACTTAATCGGGCAGAAAAATGTTACTAAATAAATATTCGATCTTTGTACTGTTAAATAATGGACGTAGTACTATATAATTTGTAACAATGCTTCAAAATTTTACACCTAGAAGTGTTTTTGGAATGCCATTGTGTGGAGTGGGAACTAGAATTCATAAAACATTTCTTTATATATTTGAAATTCCGTTTATTCGTTTAATTCTGTTTAAAACTCTACAAAAATTGACTTTTAATTCTTGTTGGAGTCTTCTAAAGGAGTCTAACGTAATAAGAGTATTAAAAAGCTACTCTTCCTGCATTGGAATGTCCTTGGGTAAATGTACAGATACTGATTACTCAATTGTTTTGGCATTCATTGTATTTGTCTTATTAGGGGAAGGGCCCACCAAAATATTTTTGAACCCGGGCCCACGGGTATCTTGCTACGCCACTGCTTGAGTCTATTAGAGCATCAAGATTGTGTGTGTGTATGGGGGGGGGGAGATACGCTTTGGTTTTTAAAAGTTAACAATGATAAAAATGAGAAGTAATGCAATGTAGAATTATTCAATCACAGAGATTAAAATACAGTTTGAAAAAAAATTGTTGCAAAGTCCGTCACGCTTCATTGCCACGTAAAAGGAAACAGGTTACGGTAACCTAATGTTGACAATTACTTCCAGGACGTATTATGACATATCCTGGTTGGGTAGAAAAACATGAGTCTTGGTTTGTGAATAATGAACCAATGAAATACTTACATCGATCCCACCGTAGCACATCTATAGCGTTGTTTAAGTATGAATTAGATGTAGTGTAGATCAAAGAGATGTATTATTAATAAATTATACAATAAATGGTAACTATCAACCACTCCAAACCAATGATATGTGGTGCAAGAACTGAAGAAACGATCTGCAGACGTGACATTTCTCACGCCACACCTGCATCCGGTAAAGATCAAGGCGAGCCCCTTAAAGAAATAAATTGTTAGTTTTTAAATGACCTAACTTCTGATCGGTGTAAGAGATACTAGAGATACATACAACTATGTAAGAGAGCTATGTAAATCAGTGTTGCTATTTTGGGCAACAATTTGCTTGTATCTTGAATGATATTAATTTTTTTATTTATTTTATTTCAGCAACCTTCACAAAAAATGTGATGACTCACTATACCACATTGTGTTTTAGTCATGTTCACGTCTCACAACTGTCTGGCTATGACTACCAATAGTAAGAAGTACTCTTGGCCTCTCTTATTTCAAATCATTGCTTGTATACACCAGGAACTGTCTACCATTAGGTAAAAACCTTGAAGCAAAATGAAAACAAATATATTTGAGAGAGTTTGGTATTCGCTTTGCCAATGTTATGGTAAACATGGTACATGTACTTTGTACTATTACTTAAATACGAACGGTACATCCGGTCTCAGAACACGTACACTTGTGTATTTTCTGTTTGTGCGCAGCTATTGATCAGTTTTTGGAATTTCCGAAGATGAATTCCGTTTACTTTCTAAGCAAAACATAATATTTGGTTTTATGTTTTCCCCTACAAACAGCAAGAGTCTATGTACAATAAAAGGAGGTCAATTTACGTTAGTCCATATCCGTATAGTTTCTAATCTTTTATTTGTCGTTTAGAGATCTATACAAGTTCTCTATGAGGTCTGACCTTGTAATTGTCGTTTAGAGATCTATACAAGTTCTCTATGAGGTCTGACCTGGAATTTGTCGTTTAGAAATCTATACAAGTTCTCTATGAGGTCTGACCTTGTATATGTCCTTTAGAGATCTATACAAGTTCTTTATGAGGTCTGACCTAATATTTTGTCAGTTAAAGATCTATAAAGATCTCTATAAGGTCTGACCTTGTATTTGTCCTTTAGAGATCTATACAAGTTCTCTTTGAGGTTTGACCTAGTATTTGTCCTTTAGAGATCTATACAGGTTCTCTATGAGGTCTGACTTTGCATTTGTCCTTTAGAGATTTATACAAGTTCTCTATGAGGTCTGACCTAGTATTTTTCCTTTAGTGA
>JADKLZ010019686.1:4957486-4967784 GCA_021533235.1 Biomphalaria straminea | reverse complement strand
AATAAGCAAAGTGTTTCACTAAGGTGAATACATCTCTCTAGATAATACGCAAAGTGTTTCACTAAATTCTCTGATTCTGTGAAGAGTTCCGTTAATTTGGTAAACACTGCTCTAAGCATATATTGTTGTATTATGAAGATAACTTGATAGCTTCGTGGGAAATTAGAAAATTAAGACATAGTGCTATTGGAAGTTTCAGAACGCCTTTAGTTTTGTATCGCAATCTAAAACTAGACTTGTAGCTTACATTAATTAAACTCCAATCTAAGAATTAGTTTAATTGTTTCTAAATATTGCAATATTAAGTGTTCTGAAAGGAGCTTTTCGAATGCCAATTTTTCCAAATTTAATATCTCAACCTCAGATAGTTTGTGTACTATTTATATTTTTATGATCAGGCTAATCAAATTATGCCGGCCTGTTATGCAATAAATAGAAACAAAAGACCTTGAATTCATACATAGCATTAGCTCCATACTGTTGCCTTTAGATCTCAGACTTTGTTATGGCCCAACAAAAAGTTTCTTTCAAGTGTCATGTAGCATAAAGCAGCTGTTTCATTAAATTTTTTTATTTTATATCCTCAAGCACCTGCAGAGCAAGGTCATAGTTATTTGTCGAAGAGTTCTTGTAACAAGCATGCTGTTTTGGAACAGAAGATTGTAAGTTAATTCCAGGACCATAAAAGGAAATTTAGCGGGATGAAAGGAGTTTGTTGAGAGGACATAGATGGGAGAAAGTATTAAAAGAATGAATATAGTCAGTTGTAGTTGAGAGCTTGATAGAAGACAGTAAACTTGTTGAATTAAACTGTACAGTGTGTATTTTCAAGTGATTCCTAGTTTCAGAATCAAAGCTTTGTATTTAGTGTTGAAGGATCTTCGTTGTTTGAATTGATAGTTTACATTTGAATCTCTGGCATAACGGTATTATTTCAGTAATTGTTTTAAATAGAAATCTACACTAAATTATAACATCAGAAACGTATCTCTACAATCTTATTGTAACAATAAGACATCTTTACACGTAGCATTTAAATATAAAAGATCGTTACAAAAGCTTTTAACCCATCACTGGACTCTGGAGACCAAACAAATAAAAAGTATGAACAGTTTTCAAAAGTTTAGTTGTATTTCCTTTTTAGCTTAACTCTTTTCTAAAATATGGGATAGAATTTTAGCTCTATTACTTTACTTTACTTTAAACTTAGTTTTATTTTTTTTATTTAGATTAGTTCCCGTCACTAGCAAAGACATTTAAATACAAAAATTAAAATGTCAGTTGGACCTCACTATAAACTACTGATCGTTTTGCAAAGTTAAAAAATGGATAGGCGAACTGGAAAAAGGAACCGTTATCTAGAAAGTACTTCACAAAGTACCAAAATCTAGAAAGTACTTCCACAAGTAAAAACACCCTTGTTAACTGTTGTCCACATCATCTGCACTATAGACCATAAGATCTGAAAAGTGAAGTTACTTGTACTAGGGGCCATAATCTAGAAAGTACTTCCACAAGGATCCATAATCTAGAAAGTACTTCCACAAGGAGCCATAATCTAGAAAGTACTTCCACAAGGATCCATAATCTAGAAAGTACTTCCACAAGGAGCCATAATCTAGAAAGTACTTCCACAAGGAGCCATAATCTAGAAAGTACTTCCACAAGGATACACAATCTATAAAGTTTTTCCAAAAGCAGCCACAATCTAGAAAGTACTTCCAAAAGGAACTATGATCTAGAAAGTACTTCCACGAGAAACCATAATCTACAAAGTACTTCTACAGCGGGGAAGAAGAAAGACAACCTGACTGTCCTATTTACTTCCCAATTTCTTTAAATTTTCGCTAATTTCGGGGCTGCTGCCACCGAGTTCGTCTATAAGTTTGAACTGTATTTACTTCTTGTAAAGCTTCAATATTGCAAGGTATCTTTCCAGTGACCTGACACAATCAAGTTCTTCTATTAGTGTCCAGCTCATTTCTACGTAAAATGATGCGCAAAAGGCTCTTTAGTTTCTATTTATGTACTGAATATTTGTACTGTCTTATAAAAAGACGTTTGAGGTGCATGCGTTGATTCCCGTTAAAAGCATGTTAAGCTATAAACTGCATTTTGTTATTATTATATTTTTGAAAAATTGTAATTGTGTTTTCACTGTGTGCACAATTAGTGGTAATTTCTTTCCACAAAAAAAACAAAAACATATACTTTCAAGTTTATAGGAAAATCGTTAAGGCCATTTTGTAAAAGGTCCAGTTTCTACCGAATTTTCATGAAGAGTTTGCAAGCTGATAAGAGGAAGTGTACAAAGCGAACAGTTTCTTGTTGGTAGAAATAGTTGAGTTTGATATAAGAAGGTAAGAAAAGAAAGATAATCGAGTATTTAAAAAAAATAAGTTTTCATCAATTTTAAACACTGAGTAGTTTCCCCTGCAATGTGTTTCAAAAAAAAAAAAAAAAAAAAAAGGAATACAAACATTAGAGGAAAGTAATGGCCAATAGCTCGATCAATCGATAGATCCATTTATATATTCATAATTGGAAAGATAGATACAGGGGTGGACCGGCCATGTATTCGGCCAAGAAGGGCTGGTACTCAAAAGGGCCCATGGGTTAGGTGTCGAACCGTCAAGCCTTTTAAAGATATGTGGGGGCCCTACGGAGTGTCGTAATTTTCCAGCGCTTTACATGGTTATTTGATGCATTATAATGAGTAATACAAAGACTAAAGCGTTTTTCATAATAATAAAGTAGACTATATTCAAATACAGTGCTTCTGATGAACATCAATTTTATTGCACACTTTGCGTTTAGCGATCAACAAAAGACCCCTATTACTCATGGTCCTATAGAGTTTACATTAATCCGAAATACTCGAGTGAATACCAGAACTTATAGGTTTGTAGAAGTCGAAATATGTTTTGTTTCACAGTCCCACTGCTTCCCTGTCTATTACCTCGATGTTCAGTTTTCGATGAGTTAACTGGAAAAACTGATATGAAAACCTCGGGACCAAATTGAAAGCTGAGGTATTAACAATAAGAAAGAAGACAAAAGCAGAACTTCAATCGACCCTCCCCCCCCCCACAGCATACAGTTGATTTGTGTTGCACAGTTCTGTTAGAGACTAGAGAACGTTGAGATTAAAGAGAAACAAAGAAGCCCCACCCAAGTCTAGGAGTTGAACATGAAGCAAACTTTGTTATTATGGATTTGGGATGTTCTGTTAATAAAGTCCCGTGCTCGTTGAGTTGCCTCCCTTAGATTGATCGCAATACTTTAGGTTTGTTCAAAGCTGAAGTCTTCAAGAACCATGTCCACCCATCGCTTTGTTTTTTGTCCCTTGAACAATCTATAGAGATATAATTCACAAAAGAGAAGTTCAAACAAGCAACACGCAACAAGTAAATGGGAAGATCCCATGGCGCAGCATGGTGTGAATGGAAAATGGTGCATCCCAATCCGCACTATTTTCATTCACAAAATAGCATAGACATAAATAAATATAGACTGGGAAAAGGAAGTATTTTCATGTAACTTGAAAACATTTACTATCTACTATTGAATTCGGATTTCCAAATTATGAAAAATTAAAAAATTGCATGATCTTCAGTCTTAGAGATTAAACACAATTTATAGACATAAAATAAAGTATACACAATTGCAATGCACAAATTTATGTTTCATAAAACTCTCTTATGAATTTGTGTAGTGAATGGAAGGGAGGTTAAAAAAGTGGAAGCCGAAGAGATTATATTGTGTCAAAAGACTCTTGAAACTAGAACGACAATACACAGATAGATACTACTCTCAGGTTTGACTTTAGAAGTACTTTAATTAGTATCACAAATGACTTTTATTAGCGGCCCCCGTAAGGGGAAAAAGCCGCTATTAGGTTTGTGCAAAATGTCCGTCTGTCCGTCTGTCACACTCAGGGCGCCAAAACTAGAAGAGATACGAAAAATATTTTTTCACCATTAAATGCGGCTTGAAAAGTTTAGGTGCAACGACTACTTTTAGTTTTCTAAAAGCAAACCGTTTAATTTATTAAAATTATTATGCAAGCGATTTTTTAATAACAAAACACCAATTCTAAAACAATTGTGAAGCAATTACGTAAATCTAAGGGAGGAAATGTTACTATAAGAAATACCCTTAGCATGTAGATATCACGCATATGTTTTAAAATGAATTTCTGTATGTCTGTCCGTCTGTCCGTCTGTCACACTCAGAGAACCAAAACTAGAAGAGATACGAAAAATATTTTTTTCACCATTAAATGCGGCTTCAAAAGTTTAGGTGCAATGGCTACTTTTATTTTTCTAAAAGCAAACCGTTTAATTTATAAAATTAATTATGCAAACGATTTTGTAATAACAAAACACCAATTCTAAAACAATTACGTAAATGTAAGAGAGGAATTGTTACTATAAGAAATGCTACCAACACACAGATATCATGCACATTATTTAAAATGAACTTTTAGTAGAGGCTTTCGTGTACTAGCGTAAAGCCCGGAAATGACATGATTCTAAACTAATTTATTAAATTAAAAAAAAAATCAGATTTAAAAAAAAATTGTTTAGTGCCCCCATTAGAATGAAAGAAGCATATTTTTGTGCTTTTTGTCTGTTGGTTGGTCTGTCCGTCACGGTTAGAAAAAAAACACTAAAGGCTTTTGAAAATATGATTTAACCTTTACTGTTCTTTCAGAAATATTGCGATAGTTTAAGGATGGGAGCATACAGGAATTGAGCCAGGGACCAACGATATATCCGAACTAAAGTCTAGTGCGAAAACATCAAGATAAGGCAGGTTTATACCCTGCTCGCCATCCTCCGTCGTCCAGCGAGAAGTTAAATATTTTCAACTTACTACAAATAGGCGGATCTGACAGGGATCCGACTCCGACGGGGGCCGCCTCTGAGTTTGTGTATCACATCACACAAACTCTCTTTGTAATCTTGTTTTACTTTACAAAAGATTTTAATAATTTCCGGAGATTTCCAGGACTTTTTCGTAGGCCTATATTTAATAACATTTCAGTAGATATCCAGGGGCTCCTGGTAAATCAAGAGGCCGCGGGAAATCTGTTATATTATGTTACAAAATGGTTCAATTTAATAATTTATACACCTAAAAATTAGCACGGGTCCAAAGAAAGTGCGGGACCCACTGCTTTCGCATATGCTGCAGTGCCTAAGGCCTGCCTTGCAAAATAGCGGCGTATGCTATGCCGCCGGTCGACTAGTTTGTAATAAAAAACAAAAACCTGGCTGGATACGGTTCTCGAGAATGGCTCTAACAATTTTTCCCTAGAAATTTGATATCTTTGGAAAAGAATGACTTACTAAATGGCCACACAGGGAAAACTCTAGTTTGATGGTTATAATTTTAGAAATATTATCATCAGAAATGTAATATAGTCTTGACAATTTTATTTATCTTGCACAGAATAGTTAGTGGTCATTGCCACATGTAGGCACTAGTCATTCAAAAGTTGAAAAAAAAAATTAAACGTTTAGAAACATTAAACGCCCCGTCTTCTCAATCTATAAGTCAATCATTGTTTCGTTATACTCTAATGACGGAGAAATTCTCTTAAAGGCAAATCTATTTTTTGTAACTTTTTATAGTTGGTCTATGTTTAACTTCCCTCAGTATAGACAGTTTAATATATTGATTACTTCATAGAAATCTTGGCACAATTGGAAAATATATGATTCGGTCAACTAGTTTACGAATGAATCAATCTTTTTACCTATTACATTTGTATGTAGGCGTGGTGGCCGAGTGACAAAGCACTTGACTTTCTAATCAAGGGATCTCGAGTTTGAATCTAGGTGAAGACCGGAATTTTGAATTTAAGACTTTTAAGGACGCCCCAATTCCAACTCTAATGAATACTTAGTGGCTGGTCGTTGTGCTGGTAACATGACGTCCTCGTTAAACGTCAGCCATGATGTATACAAAGTTCTATGATGGCCATGCACGGTCTGAAAGTACCAACATATAGGTTCCTGTTTGGTCTAGATATAATAATTAACAAAGTATTTTTCTGAAATAGGAAACACTTATATAAAGTTTGTATGAAGTAAAAGTACCCTATTATGTATAGTGTGAGTACCTAATTAAATACCATTTATTACCCAGACTTGTTATTGTACCCTTAAAGTCAGACATGTAGAAAATTGCAAAAGACGAAAAAAAGAAAAAGGATAGTTATTTCCCTTCATAGCCTCGAGCCTCCCGTCTGTGTAGGACTACTTCTTGTATAGGGCTTAACGCTTTCTATTAATACATCTCTCAGGGGAGATTGTAGTTAATAGAACAACAAGTCATCTCATTTTCTGGCACACTTTTTGGAGATTCAAATGTAAACATGTTTACATCTCGCAAAGAAGAATGATTATTTGGAAGAAATACAGATACATATATACAGTTATTTATAGGCAAGAACTGTTCAGCGGTGCACTAGTGGCGCTAGTCTATCAGACTAGACTAGAGGTAAGAAGGTTAAATATTAAGGTTAGGTTATGATCATTTATCTTTAAAATCCAATTGTACATTTTTCCTTCATAAAAAGCAGACTGACTTTGAACCCGGTAGACTGTTGTTATTTTTTTCCTCCAGATATTTAAGTTTTACATGTGTGTGTGTGTGTGTGTGTGTGATAGTATTTTGGCTATTGTACAAACCAATAGGTCATCTAAACAACTAAAACTAAAGTTATACTAGTCGATCGGCGGCATACCATACGCCGCTATTTTGCAGGGCAGGCCTTAGGCACTGCAACATATGCGACCGCAGTGCGTCCCGCACTTTGTTTGGACCTGTGCTAATTTTGAGGTGTATAAATTATTAAATTGAACCATTTTATAACATGATATAACAGATTTCCCGCGCTAAAGTTAAACCTGAGAGTAGTATCTATCTGTGTATTGTCGTTCTAGTTTCAAGAGTCTTACGACACAATATAATCTCTTCCGGCTTCTACTTTTTTAACCTCCCTTCCATTCACTACACAAATTCATAAGAGAGTTTTATGAAACAGTGTGTAACAGTGTGTACTTTATTTTATGTCTATAAATTGTGTGTAATCTCTAAGACTGAAGATCATGCAATTTTTTTTATTTTTAATAATTTAGAAATCCGAATTCAATAGTAGATATATATACATGTTTTCAAGTTACATGAAGTTACTTCCTTTTTCCAGTCTATATTTATTTATGTCTTTGCTATTTTGTGAATGAAAATAGTGCGGATTGGGTGCACCATTTTTCATTTACACCGTGCTGCGCCATGGGATCTTCCCATTTACATGTTGTTTGAACTTTACTTGTTGTTTGACCTTTTAGTTTGAGGATTATATATATAGATTTTCATTAAAAAGCTCCGGAACATTTTGTTATTGTTGTGAAACGCGATAAAAAACAGATTCTAGTAAAAAGTTTTTAAAAATGTTATTCTGAAAGTAGATCTAGCTACAATTGAATGTGTAAATGTCTAAATAGTTTCCTATAAACTTTTACATTACAAAGAAAGAAAAGCAATTGCTTAGCAAGTCCTAGTAGTTCCCAACAGCATTAAGTTGTCTTTCAGACTCCTCTGTTCTTACTTCTGAGCCCATCACATCGTCATTTCATGTATATCATTAGGCACCAAGAATTATGCCGTCATTTCATGTATATCATAGGCAACAAGAAAAATGCCATCATTTCATGTGTATCATAGGCAACAAGAACTATACCGTCATGTCATGTGTATCATAGGCAACAAGAACTATACCGTCATGTCATGTGTATCATAGGCAACAAGAACTATACCGTCATGTCATGTGTATCATAGGCAACAAGAACTATGCCTAAAAAATAATTCATTATTTCATCTAGAAATTTTCCATCAGATCCCAGCAAGTCTCTTTTTTTTCCTTGAGATTCCAAACTATAAAGACTATTTTGTATGTGTGTTTATATTCATTACCTACCTGTAAAACTGCTCTCTATATATACAGGGCAGCTGCTGCAACAGTTTTTAATAGACAACGTGAGAGTCCGTTTGGCCAGAGACTCATTTCTAGGGAGGTAAACAATTTGATGCTTCCATTGCTGGAAAACAAAAAGATTTTTTCGAGCCAAGTGGTTGCATTCATTCAACAAAGTAGGACGTTAAAGTCAATTATTAGCGGAATGCAATGTGGGTATTCATACACACACTGAGATACTCAGCACTGAACATTTATCTCTATCACTCAATCAAACCTGATGTTTTGATAAGTTGATCTATGAACTAAAAGGATACATATTAGAGATCACGCCTCCCCCCCCCCACATACATATTTACGCCGCTGCTGCTGGAAGAGAGGTCTATTAAATCTATTATAATGAACTGTCCTCACAAACATGGCAGCAAATTAAAACAAAATTACAAAGACAGTGTAATTGTACGGACACGAGTGGCTCCAACTCTATGAAGTCTTGCAATCAACTCCAACATGGGAAAGGCCCTGAAACAACAACGCAGGAGACCATTAGGCAGCATGCAGCACGTTACACCCTAGAAACACCTGCCACGCCGCTGATACAAAACTGTTTTAGATGCCGTTCCTTTGGATGAGACTATGATCTTTATTTTCAGGACCTTTAAAAACATCCATTGGTTCCTTATTTTGATTGTAAATGTCGAGGGATGTGGGTTGTTGTCGAGGAAATATGAGACCATCGGTAGAAAGATTTTCTTAGTTGTTTTTTTTTTACTATTTAAATCCAAAACATTTTAAAGACCTTTTTCAACAAATATCAGTATTGACAGGATATAAATAAGAAACAACCATTAGAAAGCATAAAATTACTTTACTTTATAAAAATAGATGTTAATATGAAGACACTTTTTATAAAAATTTAATGTACTCTGAGCTGAGTTGTGTCCCATGAAAATTAATTAAATTTCATGACACTCATAGAGGGAAGGGGGAGGGACGCTGTGTGGGCGATATATTCCAAGCACAGTTAATAGCCTGGCTTTTATCTCATCTCAATAAGATAATCTAAAGTCGCTTCACACCTGAAGATATATAGTAAACCAATTTTCTAAGATCAAAGGCAAATGAGTTTTTTTTTAATAATAAGATAGGTCTTTAAGAAAATTAGAGTTACATCTCACAAGAATGAGAAAGAAGAGATAACTACTGAAAAGAAGATTTGCGAACATTAAGTATCTACACATAATTAGAACCAGAAAACAAAGGAAACTCCTTTATTATTAATCCTCATAGCCTAGTTGGGATCATGAGATCTAGAACAGAATTAGAAACCGAACGAGGAACTTGAATTAAGCGGGAATTTCCGTTTTCTATTTTCAAGCTAAATCTTCTCAACCCGACTGACCTTCATTGCTGGTGCACACTGGGAGCTATTCACTGTTATGGAGGAGTAAATAAAGTACCAACTGGTATGTGACACCTTCATAAAACAGGAACCACCTGAAGAGAAAGAGTTAACACTTTAACCATGCTCGCAATCATTGATACACACAAAGAAACTGAACTTAAGAGATAGAGATGCAAAAGTCATAATAGTCAAGAGAATGAGTAGATAATTCAGTGTATAGGACGTATAGGTCAAAGATAGCATAATAAAAAAACTAAGGGTAAAATGGATGACCCTTTAAGCATGCTGTGTCGCTCATGCCCAGGCTTTAAATGTCTTCATGCAATGTGTAAACTTTTAATTGAACAATTTGATACTATGCCACTTAATAATAGTCATAATAAGAAGGCTTGTTTTTGAGTCTCAAGATTAACGAGGACTCCGAATGCAGCATCTACCGTGGCGTCTCAGCCACACCTGCGATCTACATATTTTGCCATATCCATTGCATTGATTTTTAAAACTATTTATAAACATACAAATAAAGTTCCCCTTTCAGACCTTGTGGCCTATATGGCAGATGATGTAAAAGGCATCTGATTCTGTGTCCTACAGCTAACGAGGGTGTCATGTGGCCAGCACAACGACCAAACGCCTTTACTTTCCCCCAACTAAAGTCGTACCATTAGAGATGGGTTGACTCAGAGGCACCCAAGGATCCCAAAATAAAAATCAGTCTTCACCAGGATTCAAAACCGGGACCCTCGGTTCAGAAGCCAAGCGCTTTACCGCTCAGCCACCACGCCTCCTATTAACTTGCTGCTAAAAAATGACGTTTTGACCTATTGTTTGTGACACTAAACTGACAAGTTATTTTGTCCTATTGTTTGTGACACTAAACTGACAAGTTATTTTGTTCTGTTGTTT
>JADKLZ010019686.1:4909202-4923403 GCA_021533235.1 Biomphalaria straminea | reverse complement strand
CTTAGATCTGGTATGTTAAACTCAGACTTAGATCTGGTATGTTAAACACACACTTCGGTCTGGTATGTTAAACACACACTTAGATCTGGTATGTTAAACCTTACTAACAAAGAATGTAAAATGTCGCAAGAAGCTAGCCGCTCGCTCTGTCCTCCTTCCTTGTGTCATCTCCCCTTGTAAACACGTTTGGCTCGAGTCTGTCAAGTGTCTAGTGACAAGATAATGTCTGGTCAAGCAGCCCAAGGGTTTCCACGCCTAGATGGCAGATAAATACTAGCAGCACATTGAATGGATGGTCCAGGGGCCTGGTGTGGGGGGGGGGCCCGCCACGAGAGCTAATCGTAAACATATTGTAGAAAAAAAACCACATAAACATTAGAACTCTTAGCTGTGCTCCTTGTCATAAGTATGTCTAGGAACCAATCTACCACACACACAATCACTCAACTACACCCACGATGAATATCTATAGCAAATCTACATTCACACATTTAAACACATCCACATCCAACTCTCCCACAGACACACACGCCAAAACAATAAATCTTAGGAGCAATAATGTATTCTCCACACCCCCTTTCCTATCAATTAAGCCAAATGATAAGCCCTCTGTTTTACAACCATTCGTTTCCAATCTATTGATACCAAGAAAAAGAAATTCTAAACATACAAAACAATAGTAAACTAACAGATAATTCAATAAGTTTGTACACGAACATTTTGAGCTTCATTTGTGATGATTTATTAGTGAAGTATTGTATGTATTCATTAGTGAATTGCGGTATGTAATTATTAGTAAAGTGTTTGTATGTATTCATTAGTGAAGGGTTGTATGTTTTTATTAGAAAAGTGTTGTATGTATTCATTAGTGAAGTACTGTATGTATTTATTAAAGAAGTGTTGTATGTATTCATTAGTGAAGTACTGTATGTATTTATTAAAAAAGTGTTGTATGTAGTGAAATGTAGATTGTTTTCGCTTTCAAAACGCTTTAATTCCAATGTCAACTAATTCTCTACCTAACTTACCACTGTTGAACTTTTTTACAAAGCTTATAGCATCTCACTCTGTCTGTCTGTCTGTCTAGTCAAATGGGTGTACACTTTATTTCTCCCACACCCAGTCTCGAATCAAGCTGAAACTTCGCACAGTTATTCCTTGACATAGACAAGACATGAATCAATTTTTAAAAAGTTACCAATTAGACAATTACTTACTGGTAATTCATTATTTTCTTTAATAGCAACAAAAAAATTAATACTTGTGTTTAGTCCCCTTAAAGATTTGTTAACGCTCTTCCTTTTAGAAAATAAAAAAAAACGATTTTTGTTTCTTTGCTTATTTTAGCTTTGACCTTATATGTGACAGTGTCTTTAGATACAGATTGCCATGGCAACCAAAAACATCAACGTGACCGGGAGTGTCAATATTTAAATAAAAACGGAAACGGGGCTAAAAGTGGCACATAAATAGCTCTGCAAAATATCGTGTGAGAAATTTTGTGACTAAGTCTCAACGCCTTTCTCTCTCTCTTTCTCTCTCACTTATGTATGTCTTTCTCTTGAAATTGCTTACAATCTTTTTTTTTTGCTTGATGTCAACATTTTAAGATTGAAGCTAACTATCTATCTATAGATATATAATTTTCTTCAACCATGCCTGATACCAACAAAAGTAATGAAAAGATAACTCTTTTATTTCTGCAAGTCAGACTAGAGTTACCCCACGTAACTTCTGCATTTAGAAAAAAAGAGAGGGGGTGTGTGGACAAGTAATCTTCTCTGTATTCACCCATCACTAAATAGCAAGACTGGACATAACCATTGCGGGCCCTTTTGCAAAACGGATTTCGCAGGGCCCAGTTTGGGTAGGGATACGAATAATAAGTGAAAATTAAGAGTTTGTATTAGAAAATAAATTCGTCTTTGCATTTTATTCATTGTTTACAGCATTACTTTACGATCCTTGCGTGTAGTGGTCGTACAGTATATCATAAGAATTCTGTCTCCTACATAGATCCCGATCATTAGCAATAACTGCCAAATTTTTCAATCTATATTCAAGAATTTTGGACTGTGAAAACATCTTACCAGACAGACAGACAGTTTGAAAGCCAATTAAAAGAGCTTGTAATAAACATTTAAGGACGCCTTTAGTGTATTATCTATTTGCTTACAGTGTATACTCGACTGGTATTTTCCCACACGCGCTTGGAGAGTTTTGCCGTTGCTGCAGAAGATTTCCCTATTCTTTTTGTCAGCTCTGTGTCTAAATTTAATGAAAACCCGTTGGAAACTGCAGAAAGAGCTACCATTTGTGGTTTGCCAATAATTAAGACATTCGGTAAAACCATATAATATAGAATGTTTCATCAATCTAAATTGGTAAAATGGTTTATGCATAAAAATGACACCAAGCTATCCATCGTTAGTTTATGTATCTAGAGACAGACAACTAATCTATCACTTAAGAGATATAGAGCTAATATTTGGCGTTTCGCTAGTCTCTGCCTGACTAATCGGAATGCCAACTTTAAATTTTTGTATCATTTTCTGAAACTCCTGCCTATATTTTGTGCTCATGTTATAGTAGATGAAGATAGTAAAACTAGAGTTGGCAGTCTTGAGTAGCCCAGTAAAAGCACTTATTAAAAAGCTTACATCGCTGAGGTAACCGTTTAGAGCCATGGACTTGACGAATATAATGGCGGTAAATAGGAGATACTCAGGAAGAAGGAGCACTACGCACATGAGCGAAACAGACATGAACAAGAGGCCGGACTTTCGTTCCTTGGTAGCCACCTGGGATAGCCTCTTGCCGGAACTGGAAACGAGTCGCCTCCACTTAGCTTTCGATTTGAGCTTCGCGTAGAGAATCGCGGAGCACGAGATCAGCATCAAGAAGGTGCAGTATGGGAAGAGCATATCTGTGAAGTACAAACTAATCGGAAACATGCTGTCGTTACGGCTTGTGAAGAGGACAACATAGACAGTCCTGTTTCGTTCCGGAAGGAACGTCCAAGCGAAATCCATGGTGTAAAACTGAGGGAAAAAGTAGCCGCAGTAGATAATAAATATACCCAAGTTCACCACGATGGCGACTTTTGTCGTGATCATGGCCTTGACCTTCAGAGGCCATGCCACGCAGAGGCATCTCTCCAGAGCGGCGAAAGCAGTGATCACACTGCTGACCCTTGTAAAGTACTCGTGGCAGTAGCCTGTTATATATGACCATTTTTGACACCTCCAGATCAGTTTCCAGGAGGTACGGGTTCCAAAACGTGGAGTACACTAGTTCGAATATCACAGCGCCCAGATCACTGATGGCCAACGCCGTTAATGTCACGTTCACCCCATCTCGGTATCCCTGTTTCCGGAACAGAAGGATGTTGACGAGATTCGTGGCGGTGCCAAATAGACACATCAGTGTGGTGCAGATGCTGCTGACCACTAGAATGGCGATGTTGAAGACGAGTGGCTCAATCAGCCGAGCAGGGGAGGCAACACTATCACTGGCTACGATCTCCGTGTCTGACATTTTCTACATCTCGTTCTTCAAGCTATCGGCATATTTTAAATAGATTTTATTATTTGTAGTACAACCCATGATAGTATGTATGTGCTTACACTTTGCATTGCAATAAATTTGCTATTAAATAGACAGACATCTGGGTTTGTTTTCATAGAGAAAAGCCTAGATTAAAGCGAGATGATAAGTTTATCCATAGTCAAGCGGTAATAAAACCCATATTTTGAACTTTCCTACTGTATTATTTTGTATAATTATTATAATTTTAACCTCATCACCACACCACATTTTAGTAAACGATCCACACCATTTTTTAAATATTATTTTTCTGTCTTAAAGCATCGAAAGTGGTAGTTACATTTATTAAGGAATGCAGGTCTAGAACAAAATAAATTGGTTTACTTGGTAAAATTGTGAGTAGGCATATAGTAGGCCTACACATTTTTTTAAATATTTTTTTTTTTTGCAAATAAAGGTTAAAAAATAGATTTTCCCTATTTGAATAAAACAAATTACATTGATCAATTTTAATTAATAGGTGGAAAAACAGCTCGTTCTGAATTCATACAACAATTTAATGTAGAATCTTTTTTAACAATGCAAGAAATAAAACAATAAGGAAAAAAAAAAGCAATAGAACGAAGAACTGGGCGGGAAAAGAACGATAACCGTGTCTAGCTTACATGACTATATCATTAAAAGGCTTGCGCTTAAAGTTCTAAACAAGAATTACGCAGCAAAATAAATAAATCACGGGACGTAATTGTAGTGTAAGAAATAAGCCAACTGGGTTTTATTCCTAAATGTATTAATACATTGACTTACAGGCTACTTAGGAACCATTTCTGAACATTTCGTGGACCGATTTCACCCAGTGACATGAGAATGACTTCCGCTACTCTTTACATCTATACAGTTGTGACTCTAAAACCTGTTGTTTGCATTGTAGCTCCGAGTATTTCATTCTTCTATTTTAATTTAATAATATATAACATCAATCCTCTGTTCAAACTTTAAAGTGGCTTACATTATTGCCAAGAAGGTGTATCATATTTTATAGACCAATAAAGATGATGTGTTAAGTCCAAGACTTAAGGCTTAGTTAAGTTGGAGTATAACAAACCTGAAAAGATTCTTTAAAAAGAACATGAACACATGCATACATAAGTTGATGGCAGGGGCGGCCCTAGCAGTGCGCGGGGCCCTGGGCGAGCGTCATGTGCGGGGCCCCTAGCCGCAAAGGTAGACTATATATATATATATCGTACCACATCTCGCTAACGGGCTAATCCTTCTCTAATGCTGCAACAATAACAATACAGTATCTTCGCCTCAAAGCTGTGGGCCTTATTTTTGTAACAAAACATAGAACATTACGTATGGTACTGCTGGTTTACTATTGGCCGCTGAAGTACATTATATACTGTATTTTAATTGTTCTGCATCCACAGATGCAAATTAAAAAAACACTCGCCACAGCTAATAGTATGTCGCACCTCTCACTCTGCTAATTGAAGCCATTAGGATGTTCTTTAAGAATAAAGGGTTCTATTAAGTTCTATAAGAGTTACAGTGGTCCATTCACTTTCGAAGACCCGACTTTTCCGGAAAGGCTGTATAACGTTGTTTTTTTAAAATAATTTATAAAAACGAGGTTACAAAGACAGTTTCTGTGGAAACACAAACTCAAAATCTGCCCCCGAAGTGGTCCACCCAGACAAGTAAAAAGGGAGGTTTCAATATTTTCAGAAAGAACATCAGAATGAAATTCTATCAATGACAAATTTATGACAGAATAGATTGGAGAAAGAAGGTTGACAGATCTTGGGTAGTGCCCCAGTGATTTTTATTCATTACTTTACCACATTATGACACGTGATATGAAAAACTACTTATTAATTGTTGTTTTAAATTATGTCCAACTTATATGCATACTAAATAGATTTTCTCTGTGTAAATGTAGTAGTTAGTATAACCAAACTTACTTAACTTAGCAATACAAATGTCAAAAAAATAAAATAAAATAAAATAAAAAACTTTTGCATATAAACCTGTTTAAAAACGGGTAATTAATTATCTCCTATATTAAAAAGCTTTCGGTGTTTGTTAACGTTAATAATGAATAGTTGTAAAAGTGATGTATTTTTCTGAAAGAAATTGATAAGTGATTTAAAAATTAGATTTTTCGGTTTTAGAAAAGAAAAGTAGCAGTTGCATCAGAACTTTGAATGATCTTAGATATTATGATGTCGGATTTTCACTAACTTTTCTAGTTTACGAGATCTAAACGCAACGGATGGATGGACAGACATTCCACACAAAACTAATAGCGTCTTTTCCCCTTTCTGGGACCGCTAAAAATACTCCCGCGTTTTTTGTTTTTTTTTTGTTTTTTTCAACACGTTCACACAGTAGCCAATTGGAAAAAGAAAACTTAATATTGTCATCGTCAAACTTGCTGGAAGCTGATTTGCCGAAATAACCGTACGAGCACATCAACTGGTGATACTGTTTATATCCGAAAAATATTATACGTTTATGAAATTAAACAGCTTACTGCGAAAATCTGACCTTTGCGTGCGGTCTTAGAACGTATCACCAGCGACAGTCGAGAATACACCGTACAATTGTTTAGTTATTTTCAGTGCTTTTTTATTAAAAAAATAAATGGATTGCCTAATCTTTTAACTATTAATAAAGTAATAATAAACGCTAAAATTCAAGAAAATTAATATTTTTTCCCCACATTGAAAAAAGTGAAGTACGCCGTACGATGTGACGTTAAAAAAAAGCACTGATTCATTTCATTAAATATTCAATTAGTCAAAAGTTCCATTATTGTTACTACAAATGTATTTTACATATACAATGTTTCATAGTGCAAAGAGTAGTTCAAACTTTATCACTACGTATTTTCCAAATAAAATCCGATTAGACGTCGAAACGATTAGGATTGGTTGCCTCTACTTATGTGTTTTTATTGTGAACGTTAAACGATGATAGCCTCTAAGACTCGGCTGTCTTTACCGAAACTGAACGGTATTTCGAAATAAAAAATGTAAGCTTAAATGGCAATTGGTAGGCCTATAATTGGTATACTGGGAAAATATTGAGTAACAAGTCCTTGTTTATGACAACTCATTTAGATCTAGTTTTCGAAGTTGGTGACAATAAAATCTCCCAGCGCGGGGCTCCCGTCAGGCGCGGGGCCTGGGGCGGTTGCCCCAGTTGCCACCCCCTAAGACCGCTACTGGTTGATGGTTACAGACCATGTAATATTTAAAGCCATGTCTATTGGCGTTATCTTAGGCCTGTACTTTGGCATGCACTTAGGCCTCTACTTTGGCATGCAACCTACAGTACTTGAGCTTACACATTCTCTAATGATCTTCAAAAAGTACAGTACTTTCTGCTGTAAGCACTTTTGTTGACTACGAAATGTGCAGTACTTGAACATAATGCAAGATTAGCAGGGCCGGATATACCTATAGGAAACTCAAGCTATGGCCCCTAATAAATATTTAGCACTGACATTTAATATCTGGATATACAAAGGGCCATTTCTCAATTAGCTTGGACTCTATTCAAGAATATATATATAAATATATATATATATATATATATGGCATCGGGGATTTTTTTTAGCTATAAAAACAAAATAGTTTACGGTGTTTTTATTTAATGTCTGCAAGTCAAGGGTTAGAGAGTATGCCATCTTAAAGAATGAAAATAGAAGCGAGGTCTTTCACGTTGCAAGTTCTTAACAAACCTATTTGAGATGGCCAATGGTAGTCTAACTGAAGTTCCATTTTATTCAACCAATAAAAATTATCGCATTGTATCACTCGACCTCTATATTGTATTTTGTATGTTAAATATGATATCATAATTTGCAGCATATCTATTCGTGTATGTATACAATACATGGTGTGGTGAGAAACTTGAGTGACACATTTTTAAGACCTCAAGTCGAATTAAAAACTGTCTCACACAATGAAAAATGTCAAGAGATGTCAATGTCGCCTTGTCAAGAGAAATCTTGATAGCATCAACAGGATTCTTTTTTTTTTTTGAGAACATAGTTCTTCCATCATTACTAGAAAACACTTTTTGATGCATTTGCTGTCAGAAAATTGTTTTCGTAAATATTCTCATCAACTCTCATTTCTAAGTGAAATATATAGCAATCGCTTCTGAAACCAAAAGTGCCGCCTTATTTATTTATGTGTTTGATTTGACAAAGCTGTTTAGGTCCTTTAAAAGAGCCACTCGATCTTTATACAACGAAATATTATCATCGGTACCAATCAATTTACCATAACGAAGAAAAGATACTTTTTTTTCAAAATCTTTTTTTTTTTACGAGACAGGATTTTCTACACTTTTTGCCAACGTTTTGGCAGGCCGGATGGAGCTACGTCGAGGACCGGAGTGGCCCGCGGGCCGTATTTTGGACATCACTGAACAATACAATGGCATGCTTAATGAGTTTGACAATTTTTGGAATTATTTATAAATAACAGAAGTTCTTTCAAAAAAAAAATATAGTTACGTCCTACGCATTTCATGTGTCAATCTAGTCATGCATGTTGATCTGTGACTTAAGTCATTGGTTTTCCTGGCTGACTCAGGCAATCCATTCTATTAAAAGAAATGTGTAACCTGTCTGGACTACGCTCTTAGAATTAGGTGACTGTAGTTCGCTTTATATTTTATATCGAAAAGGGAAGTTTTTATCGTCAAATTCATTTGTTGGGGGTTTTAACCTAAAAAATCTCTGGTGACTGTAGTTTGACTAAGAATAATATTGAAGAGAGAGGCTTTCAATCTCAAATTTCTCTGTTAGGGTATTTAAAACTCAAAACCATCTGAAGGGGTTTTAAACTTTAATAAAAAAAAAACTCTGGAGGAGGGGTTTTATCGTTAAGTTCGGAGGGGTTTTAAAATGAAAATCTTTCTTAGCTATGCTCTTGGAATATGGAGATATTCGTTCGCAATTTTTTTTTTTTTTTTTTTTGATTTCACTACAAAAACCGCTGGGGCAAGTGATGGTTTAGTATTAAAATCTCACAAAAAATAAACAAATGAAAGCAAAAAAATCAGACACTAAATAGGGTCTGCCAAAGGTGGATTACTAAGGGGCATTCAAAGGGTATAAGGTTTACGTTTGGCCTCTGTGTCTACAAAGGGGTATTGTGTGAAATTTATTTTGATCAGATTATAATTTAACAGAGGTGTGTGTCCTGTTCTTAGATGAATAACCCAATCAAAAATAATAGACCTGTTTGGCAATGCAATTTTAGCAAAAATATTAAATAAGATCCTATTTGCGCTATATTTCTTTATAATGATTGGCAGCACTAAAAGAGAATTACAAATTTATTAAATTTGCATTTTAGTCCTAAAATTTTTTTTACTACTCAAAGAAATGTGTCATTTGTAGGTTTTCATATTTGTGAGAACCAGAAGTCTGCAGGATTGACTGAACAAATAAATAAAATTTCATCACATTTCTATAAATTATTTGTCGATGGTTTTTCAAGATGTACAATAGCCTTCCAGTATTGTTTCAACAACAAAAGCAGGCGCTTGCGCATTATGTTCACTGTGCTCAACAGTAGTTAAACATGATCTTCAATTATACTGTCAGCTGTGCTCATGAACTTGCTTTGGAATGCCTTTTAGTAAATATACCGACACATATAAACTACTGGATTTCTTTGTCACAAAGAATTTTTGACATTTTGGGAAGGGGCGAGAGGGAGGTGCCCATCAAACATATTCTTGAACCCGGGCGTACGGGTACCTTGCTACGCCACTGACTGTGCTGAAGTATTCGAGTCAATAGTTGCACTGGTTTAATCGTGATATTGCTTTAGAAATAGAAAATGAAGTAAATGGCCGCTCTGAATATCTTCTGCAAAAAGAATTATTAACTTGTCTTCAAAACAAACCGATTCATCTACCAAAACATAGGATGGGTTTTTCTTATCTTGCAGCTTTAGATTCAACTTATTTAATTTCTCTGTTATATCATCCATAAAGTAAAATGTTTGCAGCTATTAGTCGTTCTGTAATTCAGGGTGATCAATGCCTTTTCATTTAGGAATGTATTTATTTCATTCAAGCACAAAGCAAAACGTTTTAACACTTTACCTTTGGAAAGCCATCGCACTTTATTGTAAAGAAGGAGGTTGGAATACTGAGTCTCCATTTGTCAAAGAATTCTTTTAAACTGACGATGATAGAAAGCTTTTGACAAGATGCTATTAAGAATCTTGATTACAAATTCATGACCTTAACTATTTGGATAGGAAATGTTGGCGCACAAAAGTGCTTCTTAGTGCATTATCCAGTGAAATGTAAAAATTTCATGGTTTATTTTGCGCCAAAGAATTGTAGTTGCCATTTTATCTTTTCGTGTTATACTTCTGGGTCCATCAGTTTCTATTGAAACAATTTAATTTATATCGATTATATTGTCTTCAAGGTATTTTTGCACGACATTAGCTGCAAGCTTCTCCACTATTTTGTGACGAGAGCGGTAGCAATCCTTGAAGTTCTTCTTTTGGACCTTCGGAAGACATATATCAAGTGATAACGCAGAAAAAAGTTGAATATGTTTCACCTGCAAATATTTTACATTTCAAGACATCGGGAAGGGGTGACTGATTAGAGAATACTAGTGGCTGAGAAATGGAATCTAGGCCTAATCCTCGTTAATCGAATCACCACGATTTTTAAATGTTTTTTTTCTCGATAAAATAAATAATATTTGCGTACGGAATTTAAGTACCGAAGCTTCACATCCAAAGAGCCGCATGTGGCTCGCGAGTCACAGTTTGACGACCCATGGTCTAAATCTAGGTCGCTGGCAATTGTTCCCAAATATGTGAATTATGCACCACTGTAAGTGCGTGATTTTCAATGTATCACTGGTATTTCTGCGACATCGTGTGACATGTTTTAGGTCTTGGAGAGGCTTATTGTAAGGTTAAACTCTTGACAAGCAGCTGTCAGAACATTTACAATCTAAATCCTAGTCTACAATGCCTGCGTTCTGAGTACACTTCTTTATGGCAGTGAGAACTGGGCAACTTACAGGCGTCAAGAACACAAATTAAATTGCTTTCACTTACGCTGCCAGCGACGCATAAAAGCATCTCCTGGAGGGATCATGCCTCCAACCAGGACGTTCTGAAACGGGCCAATATTCTCAGCATCTATGCTCTTACTACACGGAGAAGACTATGCTGGCTCGGTCATGTCACTCGCATGCCAGATGAAAGAATCCTAAAGACATCCTATACGCTGAGCTTGCAGAGGAAGTCAGACACAAGAGTCACCCAAGACTAGCCTACAGCGTTAACTGTAAGCGAGATATGAGAACCACAAGTATCGAACAAAGAATGTGGGAGCAGATAGCCCAATAACAGACAGCATGGAGACAATATGTTCGTGTTGGTAATAACTTGGCCAAGTGCAAAAGAAACGAAGCTGCATCAGTCAAGAGAAAGTGTTTAATCTACTTGCCTACAGTGTTTAATCTACTTACTTACAGTGTTAAATCTACTTACTAACAGTGTTTATCTACTTACTTCAGTGTTTAATCTACTTGCTTACAGTGTTTAATCTACTTACTTACAGTGTTTACTACTTACTTCAGTGTTTAGTCTACTTACTTCAGTGTTTAATCTAATTATTTCAGTGTTTAATCTACTTAGTTACAGTGTTTAATCTACTTACTTACAGTGTTTAATCTACTTACTTCAGTGTTTAATCTACTTGCTTACAGTGTTTAATCTATTTACTTACAGTGTTTAATCTACTTGCTTACAGTGTTTAATCTACTTTCTTATAGTGTTTAATCTACTTACTTCAGTGTTTAATCTACTTACGTGCAGTGTTTAATCTGCTTATGTACAGTGTTTAATCTTCTTACTTCAGTGTTTAATATACTTGCTTACAGTGTTTTACAATCTAATTACTAACAGTGTTTAATCTACTTACTTATAGTGTTTAATCTACTTACGTACAGTGTACAGTCTATTACTGTCAATGTCCATGCAAGTTAAGGCATTGAAAAGTCAAAACACACACAACTTTTGATTGGCCAATCGATTGATTCTATTTAATTCAGTCTACATTGAGAGATTGAGGAAAAGAAAACACAAAAACAAAACACAAAAACAAAAACATTATGTCTCTGAATCAAGTGAACTGTTAATAAACGTTAACCTTTTTGAAAAGTTCTTTGATGGTGTATACTGTATAGTGAGCAATGTCAACCAGAAGCTTTTAGTCTGACCTCAATGGAATTATCACGCTGTTTAAGTCCAGACTGCTGGAAAACTTTGGGGGATTTCAGTTTGTTCCCAAAGAGATTACCAGGAAGTTCGCTTGACAAAGGCGTGACATTTGAAGGAGAATACAGTACAGTTGTTTCAATGGACTTGACCTATGAACTTAATCGAAAGTTTAATCTACTGTAGATACAGTATTCCTTTTGTTTTAAAAAAGGATTTGCATCAACTCTCTTACCAATGTAACTTGAAGCAATACATCTATGGCATTTTAATTTTTAAATTTTATTAAAATCTATACTCTTAAGCGAGCAATTCTTGCATATTTTTATACTCTTAAGCGAGCAATTCTTGTATATATATATATTTATTTATATATAAATTTTATTTCGAAAACGGCTCTAACGATTTTCTTTGAAATTTCAAGGTATGTGCGTATTAGTGAGAAAAAAATTCTCAACTCATTGGCTACATCGGGAAAACTCGAGTTCGACCGTTATTTCGATATGAAAATTCAATAAATTAATTTTGGCTCCAAGGTTTTTTGAATGAAAATTTTCCATGACGTGAACGGGAAAAACACTTCTTATGTCAACGTAGTACACTAAAATATTTCTTTGCAAACAAGAACGCGTTTATGAATGAAGGGATGTGTAAAAGCAGACCACGGGCTGTAGCACCACTGCGATGGATGGATGACAAGCCGGTATGAACTTCTTATTGTCCGACAGTCAGGCTGGGCAGGGCATTTATTTAACCGAGCAAGGCTCGGCCACCTGATATTACTACATTAATGTACCAAACTTTGCACCAAACGTTGTGCAGTTAGAAATCTCAATAAGGAGTTCAAATTTGACCTGCGCAATGAACACTTGACCCTGCGCAATAAATTCTTCACCGTGCGCAATGAACGCCTTGCTACTGTTTGAAATTCAAATATGAGAGCAACAAATATACAGTATTACTAATATAGCTTATTCAAAGAAAGTCTGTATGCTAAAATAATGTCTAAATTACAGTTAAACTCAAGATTCGGAACGATTTACCACAAGTGGCCTACGGTTAACGAGGGTTTCATGTGGCCAGCACCACGGCTAATCGCCTTTACTTTTCCCCAACTAATGTCATGTGCCCATCAGAGCTGACTATATACCGAAGCGCCCAAAGATTGCAAAATAAAAAGTCCCAGTCATCATCAGGATTCGAACCTGGGAACCTAGTTTCGGAAGCCAATCGCTTTACCGCTCAGCCACCGAATGAAGAAGAAGGTTATTGTTAATATTATGTTTAATAAGAAAGACTTTCTAGCTATGCGTTTAGTAATCCGTTTTAAAAGTGAAGAGTCTTGTTTTCAAACGCTGTTGTGAAGTAAAACCAATGAAAGAAATAATAGAAAGGATTATTGAAGATATAACCAGTTCTAGAGCTAAGTTGAGCCTTTAGTTTCTTTCCAAAGCGCTCCTTACTTTGAGGACTTGTCCTAACCACTATCGTCAATCCACAAACATTTGTCCGAGTCGTGTCAATGTTTCAACTTCTCTCCAGTCTGTCGGCTGTCCTCTGGCCAATTCTGGTTGCTATAAATGTTGTGCATGAAATAACAAGATTACAAAGAGAGTTTGTGTAATACACAAACTCAGAGGCGGCCCCCGTCGGAGTCGGATCCCTGTCAAATCCGCCTATTCGCAAGATGTTTTGGATGTTCCTTCTAAGTCCCTGGCTCAATTCCAGTATGCTCCCATCCTTAAACTATCGCAATATTTCTGAAAGAACAGTAAAGGTTAAATCATATTTTCAAAAGCCTTTAGTGTTTTTTTCTAACCGTGACGGACAGACCAACCAACAGACAAAACGCACAAAAATATGTTAGTTACATCATAATGGGTGTATTAATATTATTATTTTAAAAAATCTGATTTTTTTTAAAATTTAAGAAATTAATTTAGAATCATGTCATTTCCGGGCTTTACGCTAGTACACGAAAGCCGCTGCTAAAAAATCATTTTAAAAAATGTGCGTGAACTCTATATGCCTTACGTATTTCTTATAGTAACATTTCCTCCCTTACATTTACGTAATTGTTTTAGAATTGGTGTTTTGTTATTAAAAAATCGCTTGCATAATTAGTTTTATAAATTAAACGGTTTGCTTTTAGAAAACTAAAAGTAGCTGTTGCACCTAAACTTTTCAAGCCGCATTTAATGGTGAAATAATATTTTTCGTATCTCTTCTAGTTTTGGCGCTCTGAGTCTGACAGACGGACAGACGGACAGACAGACAGAAAGTCATTTTAAAAAATGTGCGTGATATCTACATGCCAAGAGCATTTCATATAGTAACATTTCCTCCCTTAGATTTACGTAATTGCTT
>JADKLZ010019686.1:4880038-4899811 GCA_021533235.1 Biomphalaria straminea | reverse complement strand
CATGACAAAAAGGTAACTTTAGCATGACAACAAGTAACTTTAGCATGTCAACAAGTAACTTTAGCATGACAACAAGTAACTTTAGCATGTCAACAAGTAACTTTAGCATGTCGCCACAACTTATCTTCACTAAACTACAAGAGAGAATCTTGACACTGAGAAAATAATCGATACCTGCTGTCAGAGAGTCCACTAGAAAACAGAATTCAACACTAAGGCTTTAGTCTTGTTATTTTTTTCTATAAGAAGGGATGTCAGGGAAAAAAAAAGTCTAAATATTTATTTCAACCAGTTTGAACAAACTGGAAGGTAGGTAACTATTATAAGCAGATACTGATCTAAAATAGTCAGAAGTTCAATATAAAATATAAACAAAAAAAACACATCCCTTATATTCAGTGAAATCTCAATTCGAACAAGAGTCTCCATGATTGAAAGTCAACGTGTTTTACTAGTGAGCTTTCAAGTACTTAAAAATGCTTTTAACGAACTACCTAATTCTCAACATTACAGTGATTAGAACATTTTCTGTTTGAATAAAATTAATTAATTACGACAAATTGATTTCTAATTGGATAGTTTTGTTAGATGTATACTAATGTTGTCATCGACAATGCATAATTTCAACCTGATCCGAAAATGGGAAGTGCGATTAGTAACGTGTAAACTATTTTGACCGGACAGTCTGAGTGATTTGATGTAAACTCAGTAAAAACAGAAGCAGACATTGAGACAGACAGACAACATGAACATTAAGTGTAAATATATGAATTGAAAGATGAAGAAAGAAAGAGAGAGAGAGAAAAAAAAAAGAGAGAGGGATGCTAACACATAAATAAATGTTTGGCAGATGGATAGACAGACAGACAGACACACACACACACACACATATATATATATGCATATATATATATATATATATATGTATAAAGATATATATAAAGATATAGATATATATATATATAAAGATAGATTGAATCATAGATAGATAGTAAGCTAGTTAGCTATATATATATATATATATATAGATAGATAGATAGATAGATAGATAGATAGATTTACTAAGGTTCTGATGAAAGAAAATAACATTGAAACTAGACAGAACTAATAGATGTATCAGAACTCAACTAGTGAATCTATCAGACCCGAGAGACTACCCAGACATCACTGTCAAGTTTTGGAGAAACATGAAAGCCAATAGTCGGTTCATTTCTGCTGCCTCTGGCAATAAAATAATATTTTCTTAGCTCAGCTCCCAGACAGTCTTGTTCTATTTCTGAGAAGTGAAAACTGATGTCCATTCTCTTGTAATACATAAATACAAGTGACCAGACAGTTCGAAACTTTTTGTTTTATTCTAAAGTGACACTATTTTTTTTGTCTGTCTGTATGTCCCACTCTGAAGTTTAGATGTTCAACAACGAACAGCGCTTTTCTAGCTAGGTGCGACTTTTGGTCTCTCGAAAACAAAACATCTTTTAACATTTTAATATTTCATTTATTCCGTCTCATAATTGGAAGTCTGAAAGTATGCAGCATTTGAAGCTGTTTCAGACATAGTCACAACATACATACATCTGCAAATAGACATAATTAGTCACACCATACCTACATCCGTAATAGACATATTTAGGCACACCATACCTACATCGGTAATAGACATACTTAAGCACAACATACCTACATCTGTAATTATACTCACATATATCTAAGCAAGGTGTTACAAGGAGTCTGTGTTTTTGACGTGTGAATCAAATTAGCTATGTACTCTTTTGATATACGATTATATGTAGTGATTTGTTATATATAACTAACTTCATTTTGAAGCTAACAACACTCAGAAAAAACATCTGTCATCGTTCAGGGAGGACCTTTCAGGAAAGGACCTGTCTTTCCTTACACTAACGTCGTCAGTACTTTTGTTTTACTGGAAAGATTAAAGAAAGTTGTTGGCACACAGCCATCACTCTCTCCCCCCACCCACCAAAAACAACTAGGCAAGTGAAGGATTCATTGACCATTTATTTTGGTCTCAAATGTGTATCCCGCGGCCTTTGTGAGTGACCTCCGGCTGTCTCGTTCTGAGGCCGCATGCAACCAGATGCTCTCTTCTATGTCAGCTAAGGAAAGTTGGCGTCTAAGCTGATCTTTGAATCATTTCCGTGGGGCGCCTCTGTTACGTCGACCACTTTTAGCTCACATAAAAAGACTGCCTATGGCATACGTTCGTCCTTCATACGGAATACTTGCCCTCTCGGACCATAAGAAGTGCCTCTTTACTGTCCATACCGGGGTTCGCAAGGATATCGCTGTTTGTAGTGCAGTCTTGCCTCAAGTGTTCGGGTTATACAGTATATACTGTAACGACTTTCACTTATCAGGCATTCTGCAAACACAACACAGCACATCTAACACAAGAACTTGACAACAAGAGCTTCAATAAACAGTGGCGGTTTAATTTCAAATGCTTAAAAAAATTGAGCTGCCTAAATAACACTAAAGTCTCTATAGCGCGTACAGCTACATTTTTGAAGACTCCGTTTTCACATACAATCCTAACTGCTTCTCTCTGCTGGACTGTACTGCAACTCTCTAACACATTCTTAACACATTGTTCCTCGTCTGTTCAACTTTTCGGGTCATGCGCACAGCACAGTTCAAACGTTGACCTTTGTGACCCGCCTTCGTCTGTGTGTCAGTGGGTCTCACACATTTACCATTTCAGTCCACCACTGGAGTTACAATAATACAATCACAAATAAGCTCCTATGTTCATTTCTAACAAAGAGCCTCAACGAAATTAGTATAATCAAAACATTAGTTTAATAATAGAACAACAGTAGTGCGATAACAAATATTCAACTAGAGTATTGAGTAATAACAACACTTCTTTCTTGTTTACATCCTAGATCTAATTATCGACCATCTTTGAGTTCCTCTCTCTTTAGGCATGTCTCTGTCCTGTGTCTCATGGTACAGTCTCGCACCTAATGACAGTGCGCAATGTAAGGTCATAACAATAGGAACATTATATCACGTGGTCTCTCTATTGAAGTAATTTTGTGAGCAGGGAAGAACTGAGTGTCCAAATCGGCCAGGGCATTTCTATACAAACTAGCCCACAAATTATATGCCACTGCCCACAGTATGGGCATCCAATTACATCTCTCCTCAAGAGCATTGTGTAAAGTTTAATAATGTATCAAAAGTAGTTAGCTATATGAATAATTTATTAGATGATTTTGAAAGGATAAAAGAATTTCAATTAGAAAATGAATAAAATATAATACTTGGAATGGGGACTCTCTTAATGTGAAAAAAATATCCCTGCTACCATTACAAATACATGTGCTTTACATTCAAGGCATATGAAGATCTTCCATCAAAGAAAATATTGTTTAGGATTCAGTTTCACTCATTGTCTCAGGCACATGAACTTTGATGTACAAATACAACTCATCATTCTTGATTACTTAACTAGCCATCTCACAAGGTCATTGGGGCACAGTGGCTGAGTAATTAAGCTCTGGCTTACGAACATGGGGTCTTGATGAAAGTAAAGGTGGTTGGTCGTTGTGCTGGACGCATCACACCCTGCTCGTTAAACGTTGGGCAAAGAAGCATGTGGCTTAACATCATATGCCATGTAGAACGCAAGGTTTGAAAGGGGAACTTCACTCACAAAGTCTTATACAAACTGCTATCTCAATAACTTGGAAACCTAGTTAGACTGTCTGCATCTTAGAGCTGGCTACATGCAAAAGAACATTAATTCACTTCTTTTACGTTAACATAATATCCTAACGTTCAGTAAAATAAATGCTGTCAAGTTGTTCATATTTTAGCAACGCCTCAAATACCTACGTCTTAATCTTTGTTGTCTTATGACATTAAGTCTGTTCATTCATAAATGCTGTTATCATGAATCTCTTGGGAGAAAATATTAATAATTTTACGACATTATTTTTGTACATGATTTCAACAATAGCTGCTTCTAATCTTTTATCGGCTTCTTCTTTTTCGATTCTTTTACATTTTGTATTTCAATCAACGCTATGCTAAACTATTAAAGATAATAATTTTGATTTTTGAAGGCCTTAGTAGGCGGGCCAACACAGATCATGCGACAACTCCACCAAAAAAATAAGATTTCGTATGTGACTGGGCATGATCTCTATAGGACTTGGAAAGTTGTTTTTTGGTCTCTTTAGATTCATATGGCATGCAAATAAATGCGGAAAAAAAAATTTTGACCAATAGCCAACAGCGCTTTATAAGGGCCATCAGTATTGGAGGTAAAAAGCTAACTAGCGTTAGCAGCTTCAAATACCTCGGAGCTATTGTCTCGGATGAGGGAACAAAACCCAAACTACTGGTCCGAATAGAACAGTCCACAGCAGCCCTTTCAAAACTTAAAATAATATGGAAAGATAAAGGCTTAGCCCTCGGCACCAAAATCACATTTCTATATGCTTGTGAGTCTTGGACGCTGAATGCAGAGCTAGAGAGGAGGATCCTAGCAATGGAATTGAGATGTTACAGAAGGATCCTAGGCATCACATTCAAAGACCGCATCACAAACCAAGAGATTAGAGACATGGTTACAGCAGCGATCGGACCCCCATGATGACCTGCTAACTACTGTGAAAAAAAGCAAGCTAAAATCTATAGCCGTATTACAAGATCTTCGGGGCTCGCAAAACCTTCCTTCGGGGAACAGTACCAGGAAAAAGAAGAAGAGGCAGACAAAGAAAGCGGTGGGAGGACAATATAAAGGAATGGACGGGCCTGCCATTGAAAGAGGTTCTAAACAAGACATAAGAAAGAGAAGAATGAAAAAAGACGGTCTACAAATCTTGCTTGGTGCCCCAACGTTCCACGGACTAAAGGATATGTAACAGGTAACAGGTTATAGATTCATTTAAATATATTTACATCAACGTCGAACTCCTTATGAAGTAAAGGTCTTCAGTTTCTTGTTTATGTGTATGTATAAGGAATGGACACCTACTAGAAGCACTAAGTACGGATGTAGGCTATTTACGACAATACTTTAGATTAATATTAGACTTTAAAGTGTATAAAAGTTGTTTTAAAATCACAACGCTAAAAAGTTGCTATTGAAGAGAATAGTAGAAAACCTTAAAATAATTTACTAGCATTCATGCGGTCCTTTCCGTGGCCCAATCAGGTGCCGCCCACCATGCATTTGCCCAAATATCCACATATCCAGTACGATCTGGTTGTACGTGAAGAAATCAACAGTAAAAAGTGTTTCTGAGAATATTTAAAATATATCATTTTGGGACTAAACAATTCTAGACCTGTAAAAATCGCTTCAGGCTGAAAGCACATATTCAAAATTCAGGATAAAAAATATCAAGCATTAGTTTATACATCAATGTATTTCTTTATAGATTGAAATCTCGACTCACTGTCTGGGGTATTTCTAATGGGAAAAGTGGTTAGGGTTAGGGTGCTAAAATGTAGGGTCTTCAGTGAAGAATAGAACTTGCCTCCCCCTCCTCAACTACCTCCCACTCTCTCTCACTCACTCTGTCCTTTCCTCGTCCCATGATAATATTCCCCTTTATTTTCTTCCCTTCTAGACTGACCAGTGCCTTTAACTTGACGTCGATGTGCCACAGACTCTATCAAATCGAATTCTGTGTTTTTAACCCCCGAGCCTCGCCTCTTGTCATGTTTGTTTACATCTAATTTAGCTCTGCGTTGAGACGATGACATTCAGAGCTGTAAGCCAGGAGATATGGCGCAAAGGTTAAACGCATTCTGAATCGAAAATTGCTAAAAATAGAAAGTGATGTCATCGTAATGCAGGTAATAAGTGATAGTCAAGAAATAATTAAATAGGACATTGTCTTCGAATGTTAATATTGAGGAAAAGTGCAGTGTGTCACGTGGTAAGTTAGACCCAGCAATGACCTACATTTTTGTCAGACATAACACAAACAAAGGCGTTGTCTTCAGGGGTTGATTTAATTTATCTTTTCACAGTCTGTGCCTGAAATATTTTCTTTGGGTCTTACATGTAAGTGCAATGACCTTTAAAAATTTGCTATATCTATTTTTTTGTCGAGTGTTGATGCCTGAGTTGGCCTTGAAAATATTTCCTACTAAGAAGAGCTCAAGTAAACTATAATTAAAATTAGAAGAGTATGACAGACCGAGTGTAAAAAAACACTTAAGCCACATGTAATCCATAATCTTTTTGTAAAGATCGTTGCTGGTCAGTTTTGTTTATACAAAAGACTTGGACAGAACGATGCTATGTCAGTATGAAGAAATTTGACCGCTCTGACGCAAGAAAGTCGGATTCAATATGTCTTCGAAAGTAGGATTGTAGAGTCTTTCTTAGAAAATATGTTACGAGTTGATTTTGTTTTAGATGACCCTCTTTAAAACAGCACGAAAGATCCTACATCGTACAACGTCACTTAATTTAGTGATTACATGTATTTAAGATAAGTACAAATGTCGTTTTTATTTTATAAATATTTAATATGAATTTATGACTGCAATGAAAATACAACAGAATTTAAAAAAAATAACTTTCGCACCGCCTGCCATGTCTGTCCACACTTTCAGCCTTTGAAACCAAATGTTCTAGTTGTAAACATAATTCATAATTATGCTGCATTTGTACACCCAATAACCAACCAAAGCGCTATTTTGGTATCTGTATCTTGGTGTACAATCTGTTCAGTTATTGAATTTAAAATGAAATGAAATGTAGGCATAGAGACAAACTAGTAGAAGATGTATTGAATATCATTTCTGTTCTCTTCTTTAAATGTAGGCATAGAGACAAACTAGTAGAAGATGTATTGAATATCATTTCTGTTCTCTTCCTTTCCAACGCGAGGAGACTTTTTCTCTTAGTTTCCTCTGTCCTCCCACCGTTGTTCAGGAACTGTGAGCTCATTGATTCAATGTGGCGCGTGAGTGTTGGGGCCTGAAGACACGCAGACCATAAAGTACATGGCTGTGGACAACAATTTAGGAACGGTTTTCTTCTGACTCCAGGACCTTCTATTGCAGAGTACAAATAAACTCATCTCTTAGCTTTAATGTGTTGTCACTAGAACAATTTCAGTAGCTTTGAGTGTTTCCTAAAAACTTTCTGATTGTAAAACAGCGACCTAGTGTTAAACAAGAAAAAAAATACCTAGTGTTAAACAAAGAAAAACTATGACCTTATGTTAAACAAGGAAAAACTATAACCTAATGTTAAACAAGAAAAATAAAAGACCTAGTGTTAAACAAGGAAAAGACCTAATGTTAAACAAAGAAAAACTATGACCTTATGTTAAACAAGGAAAAACTATAACCTAATGTTAAACAAGGAAAAGACCTAATGTTAAACAAAGAAAAACTATGACCTAATGTTAAAAAAGAAAATAAAAGAACTTATGGTAAAAAAGGAACAACTATCGTCTAATTTAAAACAATGAAAAACAGTGATCTAACGTAAACAAATAAAAACAGAAAAAAATATTATCAGGTTGTAAACCCCAGCCTTGTCCTTAAGCCCATGTCGGAACTACACACTTATCAAAGAGTTAGATGCACGATCCAAGATATAAACTAGTGCCGGTCCAATGGAAAAAGTTTTCTCCACTTAAAAGTAATGGCAACAGCCAGAGCTGTGTGCTCGCCAACTAATTGATTAGCCTCGGGGTACAACTAGAAAATAGTGGGGAAAGGGGAGATAAATTCCAGAACACCAGTTCTGGAAGAGGAAGTGGTTAGCCCATATATTATGGGCATTAAGAAAATAAAAAGTACAATATATTATGGGCATTAAGAAAATAAAAAGTACAATATATTATGGGCATTAAGAGAATAAAAAGTACAATTTCAATTTGAAAATTCCAAATAAAAAAAAGGAGGGACTAATTAAATATTCATTTCTCTGAAAGTTTTTATAAGCACGGTTTTTATTTTTGGCGTTAAGAAGCATTGGTTGTTAAAGTTACTAATCTAAAACAAGACCACTTCCGACATCGCAACCTGTGGGCAGTTTAGACCATTTCTTCGTTGCTACGTCGCAAGTCAGTGTTCAGGCCTAATGTTTTGGTAGGTCTTGCTTATAGTCATGAGCTGAGTTCGTTTAGATACATTATTAAATACATTATTAGACATGATTCACTGGCCAATGTTTATTTGAGGATAAAGCAATAAAAATAGGTCTCATTAGAAGACTTGGGCATCATGAGAGAGAGTTGACCATACTACGAACTTTTAAACGACCGGAGTAGGCAGCATTGCATCCATCCAATGGATTTAAATGCAATTTTTTTAAACGTGTCATCGTACTCTTTAAAAAGATTGTACACTAAAAGAGACTGTGACAGTTGAATAACGCAGAAAGGAATACATAATTCTAACGATAGTACAGACTGTGGCTTTAGTTTCACTGCTGGTGGTTGGCCTCTCATAGTTGAACTAATTGATTCGCCTCGGGTTACAATGATAGGGCATTTAATGTAACAAGATAAAAGCCTGGTAGGAACGATGGCACACAGCAGTTCCCTCGTTCCATGCAGCTGATGTGTCCAAGAGAACGGTCAGTACAGTTTAGGGTCAGCGGAGTGGCAGGTCCTGGCAGGATGTGGTGCACGCCGTCTAAACGTCATGGGCTCTTCATGTTTACTCCGGGTTGACTCCAGAAACCTTTCCAATGTTTGGGTGTAGCTACAATGTACCAGACGTTTGGAAGTTTTCCTTCTCCTAAATGAATAGCCTGACAAGGCTAACGTGACCCTCCTGTCCAAAAGTAAAGACATTACAGAGAGAATGACGTCACATATACATAATGTGACTTAAAATGTGACTTGGCACATATCGACACGGAAAGTGTAATAAGACGTCAGCAATCACCAAATAACATCTCAACCAACTGATACACTCATACTATCACAGAAAAATAAACAAAACAACGTACTAGCCACTAGTGTACTCACCCTTCAGTAAATTGTCAAAAAAAACAAAAACAACATGAAACAACCGGGAAGACCCCACAGCCAACGTTGAACTCTTCTACTGCACCGGGCAGAACTCAAACTTTAAACTACTCCCATATAACCTCCCCTTGGTTTACGTGATATGTATCTTAGTCTCAAGAGGTCTGAAGATCAAGATAGTCCTCTAATATGATAAGCTACACACACACAAGATATTCTTCTAATATGATAAGCTACACACACACACAAGATATTCTTCTAATATGATAAGCTACACACACACACAAGATATTCTTCTAATATGATAGGCTACACACACACACAAGATATTCTTCTAATATGATAAGTTCCACACACACACACAAGTTCAAAAACCTCGTTCTGCATAGATATGTCGTGAGAAATGGGACAGGTTTATAAGCATTAATGGAGAGCTTCATTCAGCTAATGGATTCCTCTTTTTTTTTTCTTTCTCTAAGACACGCCCTCAGCTTGTCAACACATTAATAGATGGACATTGTCCTTTAGACCTAAAGACAGTTCGAGCAGAGGAAGGCTTCTCAAATGTTCCACAGCTTTTAAGAAATAGTTTATCTTTTGGAATCTTTCAACATTAATAGAATTTCTCTTTTCAGCATCGAAAGACTTGATAGGGTTTTATCCAATCTATGACTGCATTTTCCAAATGTGATGATTAATAATTGTATAATATCCAACGAACCACAAATAATTAAAAAACTTTTGTAGCTACAAAAATTGCATAGCATTTAATCATACAAGATTCTCTTCAGACAAAATAAATTGGTCAAAAAGACACCAAGCGTGACGTCACCACGTTCGTCCAAATGTTCGCACAGTACTGCACCATTTCACCAATGGAGATGTGCATTAAAAGATGCACAAAAGTTTGGAAACCCATGAAGTACGTCATAATCCAACTGGAACCAATATCACATTAACATTCTATACATGATTGATGTATACAGATATGATTGTTTTAAGGATCTTTATCTGTATTTGATAAGATAATATTTGACTCTTATTTCGAGCTACTATTCATACACATCAAGTCTACTCATTTAAATATAAGCTGTTTGTTTTAGTGTGTCGCACTCTCTAGAAACTAGTCTCATATTTAATAAGTCGTAAATATCAAAATGGAAATGGGCGAGTTTTTGGTGTTTCCATTCCATACGCCCTACCAAAATAAAGAGAATTGTCGTAGGGTAAAAGTAGAACTAGAAGTACCCCCCATATCTTTTCTACCTAAACGACCGACCTATACGCTGGGTTGGTAGCGGGCGTATTTAGGGCAGAACTGACGCAACGTGTGTAAACAAAATATCAATGTCAAAACTCGATGCTATTTATTGATATTTCAATCCATTCTTTTAGTGTGCAAATGACCGCCCACACAACCGCTGGATCCACCAAAACGCTTTCATGAGTGTTTAAAATGGTTTTTACAGGGGTTATGGGTTTTTGTTTTCTCAGGTTTTTATAGTTTTTGCCTAAAATGACAATAGACAACGTACGGATTTATTGATCACTAAGGTATTTGAATTAAATAATTAACTATCTGAAAGGGACAATGTTCATGTACTTACAAACTATGTCTGGTGTGTCTTAACAATAAAATGTTCCTGTTACGTTAAACTATCAGTAAATATCCCATTCGTACTTAATACCTGGATAATGACAATATCTTCTAGTACGAAGATGAACTATGAATGTAGTGCTTCCCATGACCTGGCTAATACATGACTATTCCATTGTATACAAATGTCTATAAACTTCCTGGTTTAATTATAACGACCGAGGAGATCTTCAAGTCTCGTCTTTCTAAAAGAGAAAATTTAATTCAAATAGAATTTATATTTCACAGATTTTTTTTTACACAATCATTAAATTTCAACATAATACTTTGATGACATACAATACAGTAGCTCTGTTGCCATGACAACTGACATTTGCAAAGAAAAAATTAATTTGTTTATACAATTTTTAATGTGTACGCTGAAATTATATACGTTAGACATGAAAGAGTTGTAGAGAGAACAAACTACAGGGCTGTGGGCTGTAAATGTAGGCTAATGTTCCTTGATTAAGTGGAACAACGGTTACGAGTATAGGTAGCGACTAACAATAATAATAATTTTATTTATAAAGCGCTGATAAGAAACAAAATGAAGACTTAAAGCCGCTGTAATAACATTACAAACATAAACACGAGAGCTAAAATGACAAACTAATCTACAAAGGTTTTAAACAGATAGATCTTAATGTTCTTCTTGAATCTAGTGTAGTATGTTGTCTGTCTGAGATCAATGGGGAGTGAGTTCCAAACCTATGGTCCGTGCACAGAAAAAGACCGCAGACCTTAGCTTTTGGGGGAGAAATGTGGCACCACTAGAAGCGTTGAGTCCATTGAGCGCAGGGCTCTGTGAGGGACATATGGAGTGATCAGTTCGCTAGTTTGCTAGGGCACCTCATTGTTGTATATACACTGATGACAAAGTGTGACCGCCTTGTAATTGATCCTCGCTTTCACGGGAAGCCAATGGAGCGTGCGCAAGAGCATAGCAGCAGAATCTCGTCTTGTTTTTTTTAAGAACTATTCGTGTTGTTCTGAATACGTTGCAGCTTGGCTATTTTGTCATCGGGTATACCTGCTAGAACGGCGTTGCAGTAGTCAAGGCGGGAGAGTATGAATGCCACAGCCAGCGTTTTTGGTTTCCTTTTGTGATGTATACAACTATGTATAACAGTTTTATACTATTATAGAGAATTTTATTGAACAAGAAAAGGTGATGAAACTTAAAAATAAAAATAAAAGCCTAAACGGATCTAAAGTATGTTCCGCTATCTTTTGACCTCAGATCAGTCAGATGTATAACTGTGTTAAGCACATCGACATAGTGGAATATTGTGACAGGAAAACAAAACGTTTTGACTTCTTTACTTAAAGTATGATGAGCAGATTGCGAGCGTAAAGAACTAGTGGCCAGTGTTAGAAGATGTTGAAAATTTTGAAAATGTTGTTTCTATCACATAGACAAAAGTGATGAAGGAAAAGAAATTTGAATTTAGGCAAGATCCAGCGAAAAATAACAAAATCACAGTATTATTTCCTTAAAAAATATTGTAAGCTATTATGTAAGACCACTACCATCATAGGCGTAGCCAGGATTTTCTTTCGTGGTTAGGGAGGTGGGGTGGTAATTTTTTTACTCCCTCCATTGATATTATATAAATATGTTCAATATTTGTAGCTATTAAAAATAAAATGCACATTTTGAGATATCTACTGTGCATTATCATGCTACTCTTCCATAAAGACATTGTATCAGATCTGCTCTTCAAAACACTTACTCAATGACGCCCATGGACTGCTAGAAATTGGTAACAAACGTTTTGCCTTATTTTTTTTCTTTTTTTAAATGCAGAGGAAGGTTAAACCATAAAATCTCTTTTGGAAATGTTCAGGAAATTTATTGATTCTAGACTCTAGTTTTGTTTTTCTTTTATTGGAAGGTTGTTTTTAATCTCAAACCCCTTCGGTTACACTCATGGACTTTGTTGATTGTAGCAATTCTTTAGTGTTTTTTTTATTGGAGACATTTTAACCACAAACCTCTCTTGGCTACGCTCATGGAATGTTGTGGCTATACCTTTGCTTCTTTTGTTATTGGTAGGAAGATTTATTATTATGTATGCTATCCGCTAATATAATGAGTTTTGGTGGTTAGTTAACCTTCAGGTTTTTGTTTTAAACTAGGTGTTGGGATTTAACTCAAAACCTTTTTTTAGCTACTCTTATGTTATTTAGTGACTTCAGCTTTTCTTTATAAACAGAAGTGTGTTTTAACCTAAAAACCTCTTGGGCAACATTTATGTCACTTAGTGACTGTAGTTTTTCCTTGAGGATTTTATTGGCGAGGATTTTAAACTCTCTACGGTATTTAAAGACTGTAATTTGGTTTAGATTCTTTTTATCGAAAAAGAAAGTTTTAACTTCAAAACCCCAAAGAGTTGGAGTTTTATACTCAAAAACCTATTGAAGAGTTTGTAAACTCAAAAGTCTCAGGAGGGGGGCTGAGACTTGAAGCCTCCTTCGGCTACGATCATGAAATTCGTTGACTATAGTTTGCTTTAATTTTTATTGTAGATTTAAGCTCAAACCCACTCGGCAACGCTGGGCCAAATGATGATTTTACAGTAAAATTAAACAAAAAAAAAAACAATCACATTACACTTCGGGGTTGGGGTTTGAACCCCGAATGTCCCCAAACTCCGGCTGCTCCATTCATAACCATGTTGTGTTTGAAGTGCTAAAGTCTCAGTGGTCAGACTGTGATGTGTAAGCCTCAATAGTACCAATGTACTCTGATACTAATCAAACCACAGACTGGTTGTCTTTGGTACAATTATGGTACTGATAGGTACTTAAGTTTAATTTGCTATATTAAGTTCAAATTTAGATGAAAAGAGGCGATGGTAAAGATATAATGCTACAACCTTGAAGGCTAGTAACAATAAATAAAGTATCACTAAAAGATTCAATACTCACCAAATATCTCTACAACCATTCCCAGCGGCATCACCAGCAGAGAAACCAAGAAGTCTGCAATTGCTAGTGACATTAAGAAATAATTGGTCATGTTCTGCAGACGTTTCTCCCAGCAGACGGCCAGGCACACCAAGAGATTACCCACAGCTGTGCACACGATGATTAGAGTCAGGCCCAGCATGCCCCACTGAAAGGGCTTGGTTTCTCTGTGTCCAGTGGCCTCAGTGCTGGCCCCTGACTCGTTGACCAGGCTCCCGTTGCGGACATATGCTGAGATGGCTTGTCTTTGGAATGATGACGTGGTGTAGACCAAGGTCATGGCAGAAGCTGGACTGAACGGTGGTGCCATCACTGTGACAGACTCCATAGTTAAGAATATAAATATTAATTTTAAAAATTCTCACATATTTGCTGTAGTGATAATTTATTATCCTTAAAACAAACAGAATTTCATCCTAGTATCCTTGCCAGAAATACCGCTCTACGAAATAAACAGAACATCCTTGTCCTACGATCCTAATCCCATATCCTTTGCACTTCCTGAACTCGGGCGGATCTGATGACCAGAACAGACGGCCTTCTGATGAGAATAGCTCCATGTCGATTAATGTCTGTGTTTACAAACTTTCCGACCTGAAAAAAGAAAAACAAAAAGGCGTTACAAACTAAAGTCTGTGTAAGAGTAGTCGACTCAAGCTAATGCAACTTGTGGACAAGGAAAAGTGCGCTTTATTGATTTCACATTGTCAACATCTTTTCAACCGGATCTAAGACTTCTTCAGCTTTTATCTGTACTATGGAACACTTAATAAAACTTATAACAGTTTATAAATATACAAGGTTTAGTGTTGTCTTACATTAATTAGCATTCTACATTTTATAGGTAGTTGTTGGTGTCAGAAATATTCTCGTAGAATGCGACCAATAAAAGGACGCGAAATAATGTCAATTCATCTGTACTTGGCCATATACTTTGTAAGGTCCAATCATGTCAATTCATCTGTACTTGGCCATATACTTTGTAAGGTTTAATTATGCTACGAAAGCTGAGCACATGCGTGGGCTTACGTTGGGTGTTGTATTTCTAGACGATGGAAAGGTTGTAGGGTAAACAAAGAATGGTGTAAACAAAAATCTGATTTAATTCATTGATCGGCTGTCACATTGCTGCTATAGGTACAAACTTTACTTAGTGAGACATAAGCAACAAACAAACCACACTTTGCAACTAATTGAGGAAAGCAATGCTAATAAAGCTGTAAAGATGTTAATAAAGCATAAATAATCATCCTCACTTTGTCGCGTTGTTTAACAATATTATAATTGTTTTTATTTTAATCATTTCCGTTTAACTTTTCGATCTTGTTAAAATTTTGAATAGCAACGAAATTTATTAGATGAAATATTTAAATATGAGGATAGATATAATCAACAGTTTCTTTTCTCTCTCTAATATATATATATCAGTATTTTGTATAAAGTCAGAATAAGTGTAAGGCAATGTCGAAAATTAAATAAAACAACTGTATTTTTTACTCCCGAAAAGAAATCCTGTCTACGCCCATAAATGAATCTCTCTTACCATGCACTCTAAAACATGTTTGTAGGTAGCAATTGGAATGTCTTATGTTCAAAGGAATACAAGAGTCTCCTCTGTAAGTCAGCACTAAGTCCTTGGAAATAAAACGAGTAGACCCGAGAAGCACAGAATATGGAACAAAGTCAGTGACTAAACATCGACTAACTAGCTCAACAAAGACAGGTACAGATTTATGTTTGTTTGAAATGATTTCACATGAGGTCGTTAAAGTGCATAGCAATAACAAACAAAACACAAGCAACAACAACATAACAATAACAGCAATAAACAAACAAAACAAATGTTCCCACAAAGTTCAGTCACATCTGGGCTTATGACCTGCCTTACTACCACTCGTATACAATAGCATGCTTAGACCTAAACAATCTATATCTGTACTTGTGTATAGAACTCACCGACTTAAACTTGCTTTCAAATGAGATTACTTTTACAATGGTACTACCAAATTGAGACCAAATCGCGATGGCTAGCACCCACTTCTTTTCCAAAGGGAAAATCAATTATTGGGTTTTTGCTGGCTGTCAGTCCTTCTGTCTGTCGCATTTAGATTGAAAAAAAAATGCTCTTGAAAATCCGATGTCGCTTAAAAATAAATGTATCAATGAATTTTAGTCTGAATAATAAAACTCCTGGCCAAAAAACCTTTGTGCAGATGCAAGACAGCCCAGTAAGCTGTGCAGCTGTAGATTCCTTTGTAATATCAGTTGGCTTCCTTGTGACCATAATTCTCTGTTTGTCCGCTGCTTTTTGAAAGTAAAAGTCCTGCCTCTGTCACCGATGTGCGTCCCACCTGTAACTTCCGTGTGTCGCCATTGTCACTCCAGTGTGTCGTCTCTGTTTCACTTATTTTTTGTTTACAAAGCTTATAACGACTCACTCTGTCTGTCTGTCTCTTGTTTCTCCAACACCCATTCTTGGATCAAGTTGAAACTTCACACAATTATTCATTGGCAAAGACAACAAGACATGAATAAATTAAAATAAAAGTCAATTAATTACAGTAATTCATTATTTTTTGATACCAGCAAGGGAAACTAATACTTCAGTATTTACAGATATGGCTAAATTTGTTGGGCTTAGCCCGCTTATATAAATGTAAACACTACTTCTCCTTTACGAAGTTCTTCCCCTTTGAATACTATATTTATTGCATTTCTATATATAAAATTCTCAAAGTCGACAAGTTCAAACAACAGCACGCAACAAGTAAAACAGGAAGATCCCATGGCGCAGCATGGTGTGAATGGAAAATGGTGTATCCAAATCCGCACTATTTTGTGAATGAAAGTGGTGTATATAATTCTCTTCTTCTCAATTTGTCATAATATTAAAAGTATTTCCAGATTATTGTGCCGTAAGACTATTGAAACTAGAACGATAAAACACATATAGAGTCTACTCTCAGGGTTCACTTTAGAAGTACTTTAATTAATATCACAAATTACGCACATTCGTTCATTAGACATGATTACGATGGCGCAGCATGGTGTGAATGGAAAATGGTGTATCTAATTCCGCACTATTTTCATTCACAAAATAGCATAGCATAGAGGAGTATTTTGTGAATGAAAGTGGTGTATATACTTCTCTTCTTCTCAATTTGTCATAATATAAGTAAGTATTTACAGATTATATTGTGTCGTAAGACTCTTGAAACTAGAACGACAATACACAGATAGAGTCTACTCTCAGGTTTGACTTTAGAAGTATTTTAATTAATATCACAAATTACGTTAAAATAATAATTTCACTGGCTTGCTCCTTTAAATCTCACTTTCATTTCCGGATATTTATCTATATAAATATTTCCGGATATTTTTTGTTTTACTTTACTTTTACTGTACAAAAGATTTTAATAATTTCCTGAGATTTCCAGGACTTTTTCGTAGGCTTATATTTAATAACGTTTCCAGGGGCTCCTGGTAAATCAAGAGGCCGCGGGAAATCTGTTATATGTTATAAAATGGTTTAATTTAATAATTTATACACCTAAAAATTAGCACGGGTCCAAAGAAAGTGCGGGACCCACTGCGGTCGCATATGTTGCAGTGCCTAAGGCCAGCCCTGCAAAATAGCGGCGTATGCTATGCCGCCGGTCGACTAGTTCTATCTAAAATAGAAAATAGATTTTGTATATTTTGTTTATTATTACTGTTACTGTGGTTTCATTGTGTGTATCATTCCTCGCCTCCTACGGATGGTGGCCTTTGTGGTACACACACCTCGACTGTATAAAAAGTGGGTGGAGATGGAGATCAAAAAACATATTTATCAAAGAATAAAACGTTTATGATAACTTTTGTGGAGACTGGAGAGAAATGTATACTATAGCATGGTGACAAAAGTTTTGTGTGTTGTTTTTCTTTTAAGTTATCATCAGATCCTCCAGCGCCAAATTGGGCTGCGACAAAATGGTCAGCGCTAGATGACCATGGCGTCAGTGTAGTTTTCTATATGCTTTCTGTTAGAAGGTATGGGCCATGCTGCAAGTAGCAAAATGCTATGACGATGGCTGTTTAATAAACCTGACATATTTAACAGTTAACTAAATTAATATTCTAATACATACATAGGTCTATTTCGTATAGTCGCGTCCCCTGAGAGTCGACGTGGGTTATACCTGATGCGATTAAACTAACATGTACTCTACAAATCGATGTAGATTTTAAAATAACAATCTGCTTTAAATCAAACATTATTTAGTAATTTAAAGAAAAATCATCGCTCTGTAAGTTGTATTTAGGTATTGTCTTTTAAAAAATATTTAATTTTTTTTCTTGTTAAATTTCTATCTATTTTTCATATAAACAAAGACATACAAAGGCTTGTCTTCGAGTCCGAAGATTAATGAGGAATGCAGTATTTCCTGTGGCTTAGCAGCCACCGCTGTGACCTGCATATTTTGCCACATCCATGACTTTGCGACTCAAACATCCCACGCGCAGTACTTCCGTGTAATGTTTGAGTACAACTGACAAACAGGAGCCGCCTACGAGTTTTTGTGTAACACAATCTCTATTTATTTGTGAATCATTCTTAAATACTGGACTTAATTCTTTAAACTGACCGTTTAATCCTTATTGAGTCTCTACTTATAGACTATTATAATCCCAATATAATTTTGCAGTTTACATTTTAAAACTTAATAGCATTTTAGTTTCTATCTTATAAATTTCATAATGTTGTCCAAAACAAACTCAGTTCACAACCTTGCTACAAGCTGGTAACGTAAGAGGAGTCGTTAAGAGATCAAAGAATAGAGAAAAAAATCAATGTCCTGATCAAAACATGTGTTGTTGTCTTCAGTGTTGAGAGATTCAAATCCTACCTTTTAAGAGCCATGTATGGGGATTAAATCTAATCGTGTAAGTTGTCAGACAGGTCAAAAGTAGGGCGCTCTCTCCATCTTTCTTAGCAGACGGGGGCAATTACTTTCGAACTCTCGAGAACGGAAATAACACATTTCTCAAATCTACCAGAAAGCAGTACATTGTTATAAGAAACGATGCAATGTCCTTTCAGGCTCTAAGCGAGTGTTAGGTTCTCTTTCACGTTGTATGTTTTTGGAGGGTACTATACCTTAGACAGGACAAGAGAGCGAGGTCGGAGGCCGATCTCAAGTGCCTTCACCCTACCACAGCTGCTGTGAATGTTTCCGCCAACAAGAAGAGGCTCCTGTTCAGGCATTCTTTTATCCCCACCAAGTGCAATGAGCTCACTCCGAATTTTACACATTTTGGTAAACCGCAAGCTTACACATACATACTTGTAACAATCAGTTAAGTATTAATTTTCTCACTTTAAACACAACATAATAATGCAAAAACAAATATTTTAACCTAACATTCAATTAAGTATATTATTATAACATCTTATCTCTAAAGCAACTCTTACATACAATAGTACGCCCTACTTATACAAAAGATTTTTTTTTTAAATCTTACCCAAAATTAGAATAGCCTAAAACAAATATATAAGATGATTTTTTCAAAGAAGAAAAGTACAAATGTAATCCAGCATAGTTATATCCAAACTTTCAGGTTATTTACACGGACACACCAAGTCAAGTTGACTTACTTATAAACTGACGTATGCCAGGTCATGGTACCAGTGTAGAGGTCAAGGAATCTCATCTTTGGAAGTTGGAAAACCCATTTAAAAAAAAACCCAGTTATTCTCTAGTTAGAGCAAGGCTGTGAAGTGAAGGTGTAAATATTGTGAAATAAATGACATTCAAGCTATTTCAACCAACAGAAACATTAATGTTGAAGAAGTTTAGACTCGTGCTGGGTTCTCAACTACAGTTTGAGAAACTGTCCAAAAGAGTAGTCACATTTTTCCCAGTCTCAAGTTAATTTTGATAAGGTGTCTGCCTCCTCGGACTTCTGTAACATCATGCACACAAGAGTCATTTTGTAATTATAGAGAGAGTGAGGGGGGATTTCAAAAATATAAACACAGTGTAGAAAATAGGGAGAAATAATAACCTAGAGACTGAGAGACAGCAGAGACATAGAAGAAAAGACAGAGACAGAGACACAATCAGAGGGACAGAGCAGCGAAATAGAAAAAAGACATAGAGACATAGACATAGAGACATAGACATAGAGACATAGACA
>JADKLZ010019686.1:4808202-4844393 GCA_021533235.1 Biomphalaria straminea | reverse complement strand
TCCGCCAGAGAAAGAATACTCGTTCTTTTCTAACATAATAATAATAATTGTATTTATAGAGCGCTGTTAACAGACAAAATGTAGGCTTAAGGCGCTGTAGTAACATTACAAACACAAACACAGCTAAAATGACAAATGCATCTAAAAAAGTTTTAAACATGTAGGTCTTAATGTTCTTCTTGAAAGAAGTATAGCATGTCTGAGATCAATATGGAGTTCCAAACTATTGGTCCGTGCACTGAAAAAGCCCGCAGACTTTAGCTTTTGAGGCAAAAAATATTTTTACTTTCTAACTATTTTTCTTCTTATCACTTATTCTACGTCATATCTGATATACTTAATAGTTTTTATCTTGGGCCCTATTTCTTCATATAAAACAGTAATGCTCACATAAAATGTTGAAAGTAATCCTTCCCCACCCCTTTTTAAATAGAACACTACATAGATATCTCGCTCAAAATAGTAAGAAGGGTGTTCTAGATTTAAAGGATTGATTGTTAACATGTACATCCTGTTCCAATGATGTTGGCAATCGCCAGGCAATTAGTTTCTTTTGCATAGTGCAAAAAAAAAGTATATGATCTCCAGTGAGCTGGTTATTTTCTAATTAGCCAATTTAATACACACCCTAACTAAATCCTGGGGGCCAATTATGCCAATCAATAAATATTTAATTGGAAGAAGAAATGTTGAGTCCTACAATGAATAGATAAACCATGGAACTATACTAATGGAACACCAGCTCCTAGTTTTTACTAGCAGAGTGCCGTCGCGCATCTTTTTTAGCGCATGGTGCAATGTGGCGAAAATCATGATGATGCCAAAGAAGAAATTTACTCTGCCAGTCACCAAGACTGACCTGCAATGAGAGTAAAACTTTCCTACGCTTAATTTGATTAGATCTCTAAAAACTTTATCCATTTTCTCACAATGCTGTGTAATATATAAAATTTTCCTGAATAAGGGATCGTCACAAAAAATATTTTTTTAAGGCCACCCCATAAAAATAGCTGTTTTCAGTACTTCCACAGTTGGGTATTTTACACAAAATCTGGAATTTTCTTTTATGTAAATCTAATCATTATCATCTGTCCCGCGTAACCAAATCCTCCACTTTTCCAGGTCACCAGTTGTTCTTAACAAGATATCAAGAGAGAGAGGCTGGTCCATTATTTGCGTTGTCCATCCAGCTTTTCTTCTGACAACCCTTTTTTTTTTTTTTCGTTATCTCTCCTGAAGGATAATTTTTGAAAGTTAGTCTTACAAAATACAATTCCAAACCAACCCATGCAGTTATCGTATTTTCACAGTATTGAAGAGTCCTCCTTTTTGCCAACCAGAGTGTTGACTGACCAAAGTAACCAATTCATTTGTCTGATTCTGTTTATAGTAAATATTCATAACTAGATCTTTTATATAATAATATTTTTTTTTAAATAATATGATCAATTATAGGCTAATAGACATACTTTAATAGATCTAATAAATGATTAACGCGGACCTAACAAAATGGGTATATTAATACTTAAATCTGGGTATTTTACATTTCGAATGCGCATTTTTTAAAAACCGAAACATAATCTATAGAATAAATAATAGAATCTAGAGCTTCAACACATAGACTTAGATCTAGATCTATTTCAAGTTAAAATAAATAAACCATAGATCTAAAATTCATAAGATCCACTCTATTTTTTCTTTAGACCTAGACCATCTTGATTCTAGACATCTTTTTTGAAGTAATGTCCGTATTTAGTAATATAACGGATGATATTATTATAAGATACCGTACTAAAGGCGTACTTAGTCGACTTAGCGTACTTAGACTTAAACTCATAGATGATAGAGTTAGACAGACCATAGTATGGTCCATACTATATAGTTAGTACTATACTTATAAATACATTACATGAGAATAATGAGATCAATATAAATGTATATATAGATCTATATTTATAATATTATATAGATTAGATCTAGTCACATATAATTATATATATAAATTATAGGCCTATAGATCTAGATTCTAGTGTAGAATACTCAAGATAAAGATCTATTGATTGTCTATCTACTCCACTTTCACATCACACCAATATACAGACAGTGAATAAAACGAATCGCTCTGATTATAATTTTATACCTATAGATCTACCAGTCTATAATCATAATCATCATAGATAATATTAATAATCTAGATCTATAATCATATTGCCCTATTTATTCAATTGTCAATAGGCCTATATCTGAGGCCCAGGAATGCGCCCCGGAGAGGACACTCTGGTGCTGCTGCAAAGTGACCAAAGCCAGTGACTCATCTCGGCGCATCCATTGTCTTCCGAGACAGAAGGAGCCATATACAATAGGCCTATAGTCAAGCTAGTGACTACTAGTGGAACGTAAAATTGAAGGTTTAATACTGTATTATAGTATTATGTTACTTTGTATGTTTGTAACTTGTGTATGTCACTGTCTCAATTGTGATAATTGATATCATCAGCATTTTTAAACATAAAAAAGTAAACATAAATCTAGATATCTATCATATAGTATTATAAATATACTGGTAACTTTAAAAACTTTAGCATTGATTGATTTTAATTGATCAGCCTTATAGACTAGATCTTGCATCTCTAGTCTACATGTAGTATGTACTAGACTCTAACATGTGTATGTATTACATTTGTAGATCTTGGAATTGGATCTAAATTCACCTTCCTAAAGTGTCTCAAAAGTCTGTAGCTGATTTGAGAGGCCTAACGAGGCAAGTCTAGTTATCTAGCTGTCTCTTGATCTATCTACTTAAATGAGCATAACCATAGTGTAGTCAAATCTTGACAACTAGTCTTCTATAATAATTAGTTCTAGATCTATATCCAGTTTAGATAAATTTAGATTTAAATTATAAAACTATTTTATTAGCTAAAATACTAAAATTATTATGAAGATTTAAATTATAGAATCTAGACTAGTTATATGTGTACATAATATAAATATAAATATATATATATATAATTTATGCCAGGCCTCAACCTCATATATCCAAATCTATTGGTAAAACTTACCTTTGATGTTTTACCCAATCTATCTATACAAGACAATTTATTATCCATGCCTCACCTACACCCCATAAACATTTAATAATCATTTCTAAATAATTTATTATCCATTCCATGCCATACCCAGACCCAGTTCATTAGACATATATTTTCAATGATGTGGTGTCAAGTGGGATGTATCCCCTGAAATTCAGTAAAATGTAAAACTCATAGATCTATTTATTTTTTTGCTATGACACTCTGATCAACTTGGACTTGTGATTCATATATATAATTATAAATTATATATGTTTCTTATCAGACTTAATGAAATTTTGGTGCATTTTATACCTGTAATAAAGCTACAAAAGTATCATAATTTGTGTTCTAACCATTGGTATTTTTCTTGGCAACATTTCTGATCTAGTCTGTGATAAATTATAAATTTAAAAAAAATGTTTGTAATGTTTCAGTTATTAACAAGTAGAACCATGGCAACCAGTTCTGATGATGTACCAGAATGGCTCAAGGTTCATACTTATTAAATGCTATTTCTACTCTCTGGGCAGACCATAATAATATTGGCACCCATTCAATATTTAATGTAAGTACTACTATACAATTTTTATTTTAGTTACCATCTAATAGATGTTTTGTGAAATGTGTGATTTTCATGGTCAAGCGACATCCAAATATCTGGGATGGAATTTAATATTTTCCTCTATTTTTTTTTTTATAAAACTCTTAAGCAAAACCATCTTTCATGAATGCCTAATATACCTTGGCTGATATGCAGGCCATTCCTTTACGGTAGAATAAACTGTTAGACTAAATTAGGCAAAAGTATTTCTGATAATTTGTTTGTTTGATACAACAATGTAGCCTATTCAATTTAATATTATTTTTTTAATTTTAATGTTATCAAAAGAAATTAGCCAATATGCCTAATTGTATAATTACAGTTATGCTTGGAAATGCAAGAAAAAGGCATGCATTCCTGAAAAGTCAATGATTGGTTGAACCTCGTAAAGGTAAGGTGATGTTACTGCAATTTTTCCCTGTGCACTTTTCTCAATTGCTGAAGTACTTGTATTTTTTAAAAACTAATTTTCCATGAAAATGTAAATCATAATATATGTTATAATATATGTTATAGCTGCTTTTAGATGAGTGCAATGTAAATCAAATTAACTAAATATCTGCCTTCACCCATAGTAATAATTCATTACTTTTAAGGTCAGGACTATGCCAGTGTCTACACATTAACTCAGTAGCTCATTTTAGGTACAGATTATTTTTAGAAAAGCACACTTATATAATTATACTTAATGACATATATATTTTTAGCATGGTCAACACTTGTATCACACATGTTTTTTAATAATTTTTTTTAATACCGGTACTTGTATTTTTTTTTTACTAGATAACTTTCTGTTATGAGAAAAGATGAGATTCTTGGACTCCTGCATAGCACCACCAGAAAAGAAAATCCCATCATGTTGCAAAATAACAGTCTTGGACCAATTTTAATAAGTAATATTATATTGTAAGCTCTCTCTATATTTTTGTATATCCTGTCATCAGCCAACCGGTTTGGATATAGTACCTTTAAAAATGTTTGAGATTCTACTAGAAAACTATTAATCTGAGCCCCATTAAAACAAGAGGGAGTGCCGTGGATGATTGGTAAAGCACTTGGCTTCTGAACTGATAGTTTCTGGGTTTGAATAAGATTGGGATTTTTAATTTAATTTAATTTTTAAAGCTACTCTGAGTCCCCCAAGATCTAATGGATATCTGGCATTAGTTAGGAATAAGTACAGGCGCTTTTGGTATCCGTGGCTAAATGGTTAAGTCATGGGTTTGAATCTCTGTGAAGACTCAGATTTTTAATTTTGAGATTTTTAGGATGCCCCTGAGTTCACCCAACTCTGACAGGTACCTGACTTTCATTTGGAAAGTAAAGATGGTTGGTTGTTGTGATGGCCACATGACACTCTGACCAAAGGATCAAGTGACCTTAACATCATCTGCCCTATAGACTATGAGGTCTGAAATGGGAACTTTTTCTAAAGGTGGTTGGTTGTTGTGCTGGCTACATGACACCTTTGCTAACCAAGGGGCACAGAAACAGATAAACTTTATATCATCTGCCCCATAGATAGCAAGATATGTAAGGGAAATTTTACTTTTTTAAAATTAAAATAAAAATCTAAGAAAATGATGGCAAAAAAAATTAATTAATTAAATATTCTTAGTGCCTATTGCAAAACTTACTGAGTTATAAGTTAAGTATATTGAAATGAATGGATTATCATGAAATTGTTAAATAATTACTGCTATCATTCCATAAAACCATAAAAAAATTTTTTTACATTTATTTCAAAATTATTTTTTTCAAGCATAGAGTTCACATAGAGTGAATTTTTTATTTGGCTAATGCTTTTATTGTATCATATTAGTTTTTAATTTTTTTTTACCCTGGATATTTTAAAAATATGTCCACTATTTTCATATGTTCTTTATAATGTAAATCGGTATTCATGCAATGCTCAAAATATGCTATAATGTTTAGGCCATACAGATTTGTATAAATTAGCATGTTCAAATACATTGTAAGTGTATATTGTTTGGATAAGAATAAAGTTTTTCTGTAGACAATTATTGTTAAAGATTTGTTGATGCTCCTGCTTAATCAATTATATATGCAGGTCATTATTTTTAACATGTCTGATAATAAATGACAGTACAAGTTAGTGAATGAAAATTTGTCATTATTTCAGCTGCTACATTAATGTGAGATATCATTACTTTACTATTTGTCAAATAACAATTTAAAGCAACATTTTGAAAAGAGTAGTCTGTAGAATTGACAGTAAATACATTTAAGTGATGGGCTGTGATCTGTGTGAATTGAGAGCTGATTATGTATTGAATTTGTTAATGAACAATGAAATTTTAATAAACAATTTTTTTTTAAATTAATACAAAATTTTAAAAAAAACTTTGAAAAGGAATGATAAATATCTACTTTATTTTTTTTCATCAGAACAGAATTTCCAACTCTGCATTCTTTAAATAAATTATCATTTATTTGCAGTAGTGTCAGAACACAAAATCATAGTTTATAGTAAAGTAAGCTAAGCTTTGCTCTCTTATAAAAATTTGTATATAGACTACACACAATTTAATTATTATTTTTAATCAAATTGGAGTTTCATCCTTGAGTTCAACTAGTACATATACTTAGGCCTATTTGACAATAAAAAAAAATAACTTAGTCAATGAAATAGTAATACTAGAAAATGAGATAAAAGTGAATTAAATATCATCAATGCTATTGAAGCCACTATTGCTTCTTTTTATCTTGTGGACTGCAATTGAAGTGGCTATTTATTTTACTGATCATCTAAGCTGATATGTCAGTGTTGTCTCTTTGAAACCCAAGCTTATTTTCTTGGTAACTGGAAGTCCAGATATTTGAAGTTTCATTTTATACACCTATACTTTCCGAAATGGCTGTCTGATAGGAAAAACCTAATTGCTTAACATGTCATATGCATATAACAGGAATGAAATGACTTGCTTCAACTGACATAGAAGAGAGCTCCTGGTTGCATACAGCTTCCGAACTAGACAGCTGGATGCCACTTACAAAGGTGTGGTATACACCCAAAAAATTAATTGCCGAGGGTAGACGGCAACAAAAAAAGAAAAAAACAGATTCTACCACTGACAGACAATTGTTATGCCTGTGCTTAGAGTGGCAAAATATGTAGGTCACAGCTGTGGATGAGTAGGCACTGGAAACATAGCATATTTCTCATATGTCTTCGAGCTTAAAGATAAGCCAATCATTTTTGTAATATAGTTTGTAGCTTCTGTACATGCATGAACTGCCATCACAAATGACACAAGTCCACTGTGAGTTTGATGGATTATAAACATCTTATAAATTATTTCTTTGCTTTATATTAAATGGTTCTTCTCTCTGTTCCACTAGGTACTTGTGTTTATTCAAATATCATTGATATCGTAACATGTCATCAAAATAAAAGCAAAAATCTCTGCAACCTGTGTACCAGTCAGAAGTCAACAATAACACTTGCCATTTAAAAAAAGACTTTAGATTAGTCAAATTAGTGACTGATTATTCGATCCATTTAGGCAAATCATTTTTTTAATGTCAATATTTGAATATATAATTAATGATCCTTTACATTTTGTGACTTTACTATTCTTTGAAGTAGATTTCTTGAGCTAAAGTCGGATGTACACCTTGAGTTTTACTGTGATCTAAATCTAGATCTAGAAGTAGAGACGGTACAGTAGGCCTAGTCCCAGTAGAGTCGTAGTCAGAGTCTAGGCTATCTGTCATATCCGATATCGTGATCAGAAAAGTAGGCGGCTGTGGGTTTATAGATCTATTCCATGACCCTGGCTAGATTTAGATCTACTGGTCTGGACATCTAGATGAGTAGATCTAACTAGAATTAAACTAGAAAACTAAATTGGAGAAGTAGCTTCCTGGATCTAGAACTAGAATTGTAGAATGTTTATTAGATCTTGTTGCGTCAAACGTTTCATTTCTGCTTATTGTTTTTAATAAATGCATATAAAATACATTATATTTTGGCAATAAAAAATACCCAGTTGATGAAAAAGTAATTCTAATGATTTATTTAAGAATGACCCCAATAGTAGATCTATGTGTTTATTTAGATCTATATCATATTATTATTAATTATTCTTATTTTATAGCAATCGTCCAATGAAATCTAGCTCTAGATCTATTTGATTTCAGATTAGGCTATAGTTTTTTTTTGTTTTTTTTTTTGTCATTTTATTTATTTTATTTACAACATTACAGATATAAACTTTTTCTTTGTTTCCCACGAGACGTGTGTCACTGTGTGCCTATAGTCGTTTCGAGAATAATAGTAAAAAAAAAAACGAGTAGAAATGCGTAGCTTGGAGTGACAAAACCGTATTAGGCCTCCTATTTTTATTTTTATCTCTTGCAAGTAAGTATATCGTAACAAATACGCATTAGCGGAACCATAGAAAGGTCTTCATCCAGATTTAGTGTGAATAAACCAAACACAAAAATACTGAAAAATTCTAATTTCGGAATTTAGATCCTATTTTTTATAAAAAAAGTGACTTTTTATAGGGTGCTCGAAAAAAATAACTTTTGTGACGATCTCTTATTGGATAAAATTTTATCAATTATATCAGATAGTCAGAAAATGGATGAAGTTTTGACACATCTAATCAAATAGAGTGAACAAAAGTTTTACACTCAATGAAGGTCCATTCAAGTGACTTCCGGGAATAAATCTCTTCTTTGGCATCATCATGGATTTCTCCACATTGCACCATGCGCGAAAAAAGATGCGCGACGGCACTTCGACTCTCTTTGGCTTTGTAAAAAACTCGAAGCTGGTGTTCCATTAGTATAGTTCCATGGATAAACTAATAAAAACATTGCGTTAAATTATCTTACATTTTTATATTACATTTTTTTGTGTTTTGAAAATAAATAAATTTCGTTTTGACGAATCTGTAAGTCTGGCAGTGAATGTTTCTTTTACAAAGCTTATATCAACTCACTAAATCTGTCTGGCCCACAATGTGCATTTCTCCCACACCCAATCTCAGATCAAGCTAAAATTGTGTACAATTATTTCTTTTACCTGACAGCACAAGAATCAATTTAAAAAATTTGACAATTATTTAATTAACTATTGGTAATAAATTACTTTGTTTTGTGTCTAAAACAAAGGAAAGAAATAGTACTTGACTGAAGTAGTGAAATAAGCTGAAATAGTCCCCTCAGTGGCGTAGCGTAGGGAGGGAGAGGGGGGTTTTGAAAATCTCCCCGGGCCCCCACTAAACCCCCAAATGGGTTTTGTAAATACATAAATTAATATATTTGATTGATAAATAGTGTAAACGGGTGTCTTTTTTTTCAACATTTATGGATTATATTTATAACAAAGACTAAATCTAGATCTAGGTCTATCAGTACGTTGACTTTGTTGACATTTTAAAAATATTTTTTTTCCTACACAGATCAAAGTTGTTTTTTTTAAAGTTAGTTAGTTAGTTTTACATTTTAAAATACAAATCTTTAATAGATTTGTTGCCGATTAAAGAGATCAAATATGTTCTTGCAGCAAAAACCAAGAATATTACTGTCTTTGTTGCCACGAATAAAACTGTATGATAAACAGCAGTAACGGCCTTCGGGGGTGGCAAGTGGGGGCCCCGCGATCGGAGATTTTATTTTAACAAACTTGATCACTACACATTTTCCTAATAAAATCCGATTAGACGTGGATGTTTGAATACAAAATAAACTCTTTGGATTGATTACTTCCGCCTAAGTGTTTTATATGCTTCTGTGCATAGACATGGTGAGGCCATGGGAGTATTTTTCTTTTTAAACTTAAAAGAAAATCTTTTATGCAGAATGATAACAATGGAGTATATATAACAGTAGGCAAACAGTACCTAAGTAATATTCTGTTTTGTAACAAAAATAAGGCCCACAGTGTTAAAAGCGGACATACTGAATTGTTGTTAGAGGCCTATGACAGCGTTAGAGACGGATTAGCCCAGCGTGATGTGGTACGGTATGTATATAGTCTACCCTTAAGGCTCTGGGCCCCGCACAAGACACTCGTCCAAGGCACGTCGCACTGCTAAGGCCGCCCCTGTATACAGAGAATTCCAGTTATCTTGTTACCTTTACAAATACTAGATTTAAATGGCGAGTATTTTAATGTTACGCTAATTAACCTTGAAGCAGAATTTACAGAATCTGGTATAACAGGTCCAATAGTTATTCTTAACAATGCTAGAATTCTCCATTATTCGGGTTTGGCTTCTTTAATTTCAGAATTAACTTCACACTCGAGTTATTACCCCTGTATTCATCTTTCCGTAATCAATTGGAAACATGCTTTTCTAATTACAAAAAAAATCGTTCTTAAAGAGTGATAAAAGAGTGAATTACAAAGATGTGAAAATGAATAAAAAACAACAACAAATGTATGTTTTTTTTGTCAGAGGAAATTTCACAATCATGGCATATTTTTTGTTTGTGAAATAAAAAAAAATGTTATTCTTTTTATAGAACTTCCCCCATGCCGAGTTGACCAGAGTGGGGCTACAAAACAGCGTGACACAAAAGCTAAACCTATGATAATGCAGCCACAATGAGTGGCCGTCTGTCTGGCCTGCGCATACGTCTGTTAAGCATAAATCCAAAAGCAACATTTCTGAACTGTGATAATCACTCTTTAAACCTGTCAGCTTTTCATTCTGCTGAGATAGATCCAACAATTGTCACCTTTTTTGTAACTGTACATGAATTGTTCAACTTTTTTTTTCAAATTAAGCCCAGAGATCCTTCATTTTGAAGTTATTATCACATCCTTCCTTTTAAAGTTCTTAAGACTGATATCCACTAGGAACTTTAACAATTCAACCACTTCTGATAGTCTTGACTGGCACAACAAGTTCTCTAGACGTTGGACTATAACTGTCTATTTCGTTTGTTCTAACAGTTTACTGCTCGTTGTCTTCATCGGTATCATAGTACCCAGAGATATCTTCACCGAAACTCTTGTTCAAAAAGCTTTGATTTCTTCTGTATGTTTTTCCATCGTTTGTTTATGATGTAAGATCTGGGTGATGAATCTTTTTTTTTTATGACAACTGCTTTCTGCTATGTTTGTCTGCTTTGTTTTTTTTTACTTTTTATGTTTGTCCTAGACGAACTCTCACTTTCTCTCCGACAAAATAACCTTTAGGTAGTCTTGCATTTGCATCGTAATTCACTTTGCTTTTCATTTTTCGTTCGTTGAGTAATGTCTCTGCATTTTAGTTTCCGATGGTTTCAATAGTTTGGGATCAGTTAGAATGATGTCCCTGAGTCTTCTACTTATCAGCAGTTGTGATGCTTATCGGAGTATTTCTATACTCGAGCTTAGCAAGATATGGATCTTTCACACTTTGAAGTGTCTTGAATCTTTGTGCTTTCGCACAAAACATAAACAAAACATAAATTGAAACTCATTCATGCTTTCTGCGAAATGGTGAGAAACGGACGAAACGTATCACCAAATCCAACGAAAAAGCAAAAGGATGTAGTGAATGTTATGGATTCCCTGTAATCAAAACAACCAGAAGAAAGAAAAGACTTATGGGAAGTTGATTTTTAATGTAAGAGTCAGTAGGACTGTCAATAGAACTGCAATTGAAACGTCTTGCGACAGAAGTGCTGTATATATATTGTTACAACTCTACAGTGGTGGACTGAATGTGTTTACATGTGAGACCCACTGACACGCACAGACGAAGGTGGGTCACAGGTCAACTGTTGTCCCTAGCATTACACCTGTGCTCTGCGCATGACCCTAGCTTGGACAGACGAGAATGTGGGATCTGTGTGTGTTGTACAGTCAGAGTTGTAGTCCAGTTAGAGAGACAGTGGTAGTCCAGTACAGTTAGAGAGAGAGACAGTTAGAACTGTGTGTGTGTTAGAATAAGAAGGCTTTGAAAATGTAGCTCATACGCTCTAAATCAGTGATTCCCAAAGTGGTCCCTGTGGACCCCCAGGGGTCCACGAGGACTTCCAAGGGGTCCACAAAAGTGAAAAAAATAATTGGGGGTCCATGACATGCAAATGGGGGTCCACGAGAGTGGATCTCATTTAAGAAGGAATTGAGTTTAATATAAATCTCACATTAAAGATATCACCTACTATATCATACAAATATACATTATTTATACTTTATTATAGCTAGGCCATTAAAGTTTTATGGTATGATTGGAATGAAAAACATATTTTAAACTTTAATACCTCATTCAAATAGCTTAATTTGGTCTAGAGATAACTAATATTTAACATGGCTGAATCTAAATATATAATAGACGGTGGTGTTAATTTTCAATTTTTTTTGTTCTTGTAAAATGTTTGTAAAATGTTTTACATGTTTCGGATGTTCCTTCAGAGTTGAAGATAGTTACTTCCTAGTCCAAACCTCCCGCAGGACGACGGGGGATGGGAGCGTGCAAACCGCTTGACCAGGCAGCCATCTTTTGTAATCAAACTTATATTGTCTATGTGACTTTTATTTAACAACATTATATGTAATGTCACCATGAAACCACCTAAGCTGGAGGATCGTTGGAGACAAAGCCACCCTGATAAGATTTGAAAAACTATTGAACACTCTATGATACAGTTGAGAAAAGATCTACAATTGACAAAATATTTGCTTTCAAATTTTAAGGAAAATATAATGGTTTGCTGTGTCTTAAAATATCGTGCAAAATTATGAAAATGACATACAACTGGAAAAAAAAATAAACGATTAAGCCAGCCGGTGAAGTTTTTAAAACTATTTTGTACACAAACCTGCATATGATATTTGCTAAGAATTCTTCTAAGCAACAAATAGTTGAAAGGTCTATTTATGAACCGAGTTGTGCCTGTAATGAAGCATTTTTTGGGCACATGTTCATTTATTTATGGATAAAGAAATTCAAGACAAAAATTCTTTTTGTTAAAACTGATAATTGACAATAAAGTCTAATACACATTTGGTGTTTTGAAGGAATCGTTCGAAGAAAAGGCAAAACCTGTAACTATTTTATCAGAGCAACAAATGGAGCACCTTTGATGGTTGGGTCCTACTACGGATAGTGTACCTTGGTGTTACTAATACACTAAGTAACTAAAAAGTAGTAGCTCTAGATTGCAGGAATATCTTCAATTTGTTATCAATGCAGTTATGAGAAGCTAAATACGCAGTTACATGCTCAAATGTGAAGAGAAAAGAAAATGACAAGAACATTCATCAGTTGAATCACAAAGCACCAATTTACAGCAGAACTAATTCTCAGCACTAAGCGTTTAGTATTTGAAATTGAACTTCATTACTTCCTTGTTAAACAAGAGAGTGTTAATGTGCCATTTTTTATGACGCTATGAGACCAATTAAGTTGAAGAATCATTTGATGCCACCCTAATAAAAAGAAAAAGGTTTGCAAAACTTTCAAACATTCAAGGATAAAGTTCAGAATACACCCACAAAATCTATCTTTGACCTGACATTGAGAAGTTGATGATAAATTATTTTTTCTCCATTTTTTCGTTTGTGGTGGCTTTCTGAGAACAATCCATGAAAATTCTGTTAGCACAATGGTATTTTGTAGAAGAGTTCACTAAATTCTTGAGCTCTGTTGAAATAAAGCTAAATATTTATTTCTTCAAATGTAAGTCTGGTAATGATGTATTTTTTTAATCAAATTATTATGGCTCAAGTAATCCACGAAAAACAGCTCTTTGTGAAACTTTTTACTAAAACAACAAATCTCTATATGAAAAATAATCTTCGTAGCAATGGAAGTCGAGCTTGCAAACCTTTAATGCAAAAAATGTCCAATGTGTTTAGTGATAGATAACGATACATATTAACTGTCACATAATGGGTTTAAATTTCAATTCTGTTCATAATTTTATTGTACAAAAAATGAATTCAACTTAAAATGTAGTTTTAAATTACTTTTTCACTCCTCATGTCACTGGTTGGAAATTATTTTAACAAAATGCGTAATTTGAAATCGATGAATTTTCAAAAATTCAATATAACTTAAACAGGGGGTCCACGAAAGACCAGAAAACATGTCAAGGGGTCCACGGGACAAAAAAGTTTGGGAACCACTGCTCTAGATGCTTGTAGTGTTAGTTAGGCAGTTCCATTGTGTTATTAAGCATTTGAAATTAGTGTAGACAATTGTGTGTATTAGCTGTGGTTGATGTGTTTATTATTAAACCGCCACTGTGTTATTGAAGCTCTTGTTAAGTTCTTGAGTTAGATGTGTTGTGTTGTTGTTAAGCAGTGTGAGCAGAAGGCCTGATTAGAGAAGTTCGTGACAATATTTTATATGGGGATGAAGGACAGATTACAAAGGCTGGAAAGAAAATGAACCAAGACACCTGTTGGATGATGACACTCTTATGACAAACTGTGTTATTTTTTACTGTTTGTATGATGAAATAAATGGCAAATCGCTTGTTCAATGATGTCAATGATGCACGAGCACTTTTTATCAACAAACCAGTAATACCATCATCAATAGGCTCAAACCTTGCAACATCATCTGAATACCGCTAACTCAGGCCACTTCCATTGCGTCATTCTAAAAAAAACTATCTCAGGAGCATAATGACGCAAGAAAGGCTTATCATGGCTTTAATTTCAATGAAGGCACAAATACTAGAAAGTATCGATGTTGATGATGTTATAGGCCTATATGTCTTTGCTGCACAGAATGCACGACGTGAAGCGATATAAATCGAGATTTGTCACTTGTGCATTATTTAGCTAATAAACAACGGTATTATTCATTAAAAGAATCTTAATGAATATTTTTTTTTGTTAAATTTACTATATACTGAACCAATTTGATCTTGGGCTTATATATTTTTTGCGTACATTATGTCATGTCATATATCGAAAGTCAAAATGCAAGGGGCCCCCAAAGAGGTCGATCCCCCCGGGCCCCCGAACCCCTAGCTACGCCCCTGTCCCCTTTATAGATTGTCTTCTGAAATGAAATAGAAACAGTATATAACTATACTATTTTCAATGTTCATAGACTCTTCACTAGTAGAGTGTTTACCATGTTGGCTTGAGAAGCATGAGAAGGATTTAGCCAACAAATTCCAATTCAGGTCGTTCCCTTTTTTAAAAAATAGATTTAAAAAGCGATCACCCAAATACCCAATTTTTTTTCTCTCTCTCCCCCCCCCCCTCCCTTTTCAACTGGTTAAGACAAGTGATAGGAACATAAAGTATTGAAAAAGAAAAAAACAAGAAATTGCGCTAAATAAAACAGTTGGCAACAAAAAAATATTTCTAATCATACAAATTTTTGTTGTTAGTTTAGAACTTTAGATCTATTACAAATAAATTTACATGACTGATGCAAAATATTTGATACATTTATTAAGACAAACATATTCTTCATTTTTAAAATATTTGCTTTTGTATTTTGCATTTTTAATTCCTTAAATTAGAAACTTAAAAAAGATGATTATAATAGATCCATTCAGGTCGCTTTCAAAGAAATTCTACGTAGCTAAAATTTATAATGGTTTAAAACATGATTCTATTTTTTTTTTAAATCAAATAGAAATAGACGATTAAAAAATCTTTGAAATTGTACGCAATGACCAGAGCAGGGATCCAACTGAGAACAAAACTTGACACCGTCACCCATGAGTGAGCTGAGCTAGGCCCAATTTGCACTTGGTCGTCATGACAACCGCCGTGTTGACCTCCCAATGACACCTTCTCATAAATGTTCAAATGAGCTCTACAATTCCTAATGTCATTTTTTTTTTCCCAAAACTATCTCAGCAACTAGTGTAAGACAAGTAGATTCAGATTTACATGGTGTCAACCTTGGCTGTATTTAATGTCATCTGTTTATTTTATAAGATAATAATAATAATCATCTTTATTGTCCGTAAGGAAATGTGTCTTACAAATTGATCAAGTCTCAAAATATGTTTCTAGAAAGGGTTAGATCGTTGAATCGGCACGTCACTATTTGATGTTGCTTGAATTGTTTCGTTAACTGTATATATTTCCCTGTTATTTTTTTAAAATTAATATTACAGGTTGACTTGGTACAGCCGTATTTGTCGTTGATATCATTCCGTAGAACAACGTTACCTAATCATTTGTACCTTGTGTATTCATAGTGGGCCAGTTTTGGCCCATTCGTTATTGTGTACCACTATTTCTGACCAAGTCTTTGTTGAATCTTGCATCTCCTCGCATAGCCAAGCTGGGCTGTGCCCAGTCCTTGGTACAGAGGTGGACGTCTTGTAGTGTGTGATTGCGTAGTCGCTTTGTGTTTGGAGGTTTAAAGAGGCTATTGTTCCTAACGTCATAAGTATGCGCTAATCCTTAATAACGTAAACAGCCATTGTTACAATGAGCATAACTTGTCAGGGTGAACTGGTTTTAGATTATTGTGTAAGTTGTTCTGTGCTGGACAGATTTATTGTATATATTAATGAAATGCTTCCACTGCAAATCACGTTCGGTAAAGGAGTGCTGTGATAGACAACTTTGTTCTGAAAGTCAATCAGCATGACTTATCTTCATTAAATATATTAAGAATAAACACCACATGCTAATATATACAAGAGTTGTGGAAACATTTACTTGTTAACGAACTATAGAAATATTCAAAAGAGTATCTTATGCAACCAAAGTTATGTGTCTCAGCACCGCTCTGTTGATGTCTATTACATGACAAAATCAGCCCCGCCACACGACCCATTGCTTATTACGAAAATGACAGCACATAAACTAACAGAAACTTTCACTTTATAGGGCAGTCTCTTTACGTGTAATGGAGAAACATAGCATAATGAAGTTACGGAATCAGATAAGCTGGAGTCGTCTTACAACAAATCTACAGCATATCGTAGCAAACAAAGCAATTATCTTGGAGAATAAGCTGTAACTCCTCGATACATTTTTTTCCCAAAAGAGAACCATGCTTAGAGACCAGGAAGCCATTCATGTACTTGACTCAGCAACGACGGCTGGCAAGAAACAACAGACTATGTCAGCAACAGAGAAATCCTTTTCCTTGTGACCAAATGTCGTAGAGATTTTCTTTTTATAGACAAGGTGTAAAAGCTTCAAAGACAGAACATTGGGCTGAAAAGTAGAAAGCAGGGCCATCCCCGTTTAACGTGGCGTCGCACCCTCTACGAAGATCTGGTATCCGAAGGTACAAGTTAATCTTGGGAAGAGGCCTTGCATGTCTATGGTGAACTATCTCTGTGGAGGGAGCTAGTCGCACTATGCGCCGAACGGTATCTAAAGTTCTAAAGCTAAGTCTAAGACATCACGATCCTTCAGTTTTGGGCTGTCCAGATTTCGCTAATTTTATGCTCCTATCCTGAAAAAATCCTTGTACGCAAAATTGTTGACCGATGTAATGATGTAATGATGACAAGGTCGCAGCACAACAGAGCAAATCCTAAACCATAGAATACTCTGTGAAAAGTATCTCCAACACCAAGAGAATCTTTTTCATGTCTTTATTGATTTCAAGAAAGCTTTCGATCGAGTATGGCATGGAGCACTCTGGGCGACAATGGAAAAATACAACATAAATAATAGCATAACCAAAGTTATCCAGAACCTTTACAAGGATGCCACCCGTGCGGTGTACTTCAACAACAATATTGGGGAATGGTTCAAAACCACAGTTGGAGTAAGACAAGGCTGCCTACCTTCACCAACACTCTTTAATATCTTCCTTGAAAGGATAATGGAGGATGCTCTCGAGGGATTTGAAGGTACTGTAAGCATTGGAGGAAGAAAAGTTACAAACTTCGCAGATGACATCGATGGCCTAGCAGGGACAGAAGAAGAACTAGTGATGCGCATTGACAAGACTTCCGCAGCATACGGCATGCAATTATATGCAGAAAAAAAAACAAATTATGACCAATAGCCAACAGGGCTTTACAAGGGCCATCAGTATCGGAGATGAAAAGCTAACTAGCGTTAGCAGCTTCAAATACCTCGGAGCTATTGTCTCGGATGAGGGAACAAAACCCGAACAACTGGTCCGAATAGCACAGTCCACAGCAGCCCTTTCTAAACTAAAAATAATATGGAAAGACAAAGGCTTAGCCCTCGGCACCAAAATCAGACGGATGCGCTCCCTGGTCATGGCCACATTTCTATATGCTTGAGAGTCTTGGACCTTGACTGCAGAGCTAGAGAGGAGGATCCTAGCAATGAAAATGAGATGCTACAGAAGAATCCTAGGCATCACATTTAAAGAAATTAGAGACAGGGTTACTGCAGCGATCGGAACCCATGATGACCTGCTAACTACTGTGGAAAAACGCAAGCTAAAAATCCATGGCCATATAACAAGATCTTCTAGGATCGCAAAGACAGGGAACAGTACCAGGAAAAAGAAGAGGCAGACAGAGAAAGCGATGGGAAGACAACATAAAAGAATGGACGGGCCTACCAATGAAAGAAGTTCTAATCAGGGCAAAGGATAGAGAGGAATGGAGAAGGACGGTCTACAAGTCTTGCTTGGTGCCCCAACGGTCCACCAGACTAAGGGATAGGTAACAGGTAATGATGTTCTGTAATCTAAAATCAATGTTTCAGTTTATTTCTGGTCAAGCTTGTTGTCTATCATTGTGATACTATTATTATGTACTCTTACATTACATTGAATCAACAATTTACCATTAATGAATTTCTTAAAATATCATTTAAATCACTCTACACTTAAACTTTATAAGGTCTATGTCAATATTGCACAATCAGCAGCATCAATAAATCAATAAATTGACTAGGAAATGTGAAAGTTTTTTTTTAAGGAACAAAAAGTAGAAATATCCATTGCATTGTTTTATAGATTCATATTACATTACTGAGAAAGAAAATAAATCAAATTATTAAATCAAGAGACTTTTTTTTTTCTTCGAAGTATCTTTGACACCGTTTTCTTGCAGATGGAAATGTTAATACACGTGTGTCTCCGCCAATGCGATTCTGTTCGTTCTAATTTTTCACTAGCGTCGTAGCATCGTTCTGTTGAGATATTTTCCATGACTAAATCAGTTCCTCAACAAGACGTACTGTTTAACACAAAAATGACTTTAGGATTATCAAACACGTTACAGAAATGCATGTGACTCGAAAGTCCCCTACAACATTAGCTTCTACCCAACTTTATTTGAATTTATTTGAGCGGCGCTGTAGACGCAAGTACATGTATTCATAAAACTTAGAATGCAAGCTTGCATTCCTTTCGAAACGTTATTTAAATAAAAGTACTAGTTTTATAAACATGTTTAAAATAAGAGTGGCTGGCATAGCGACGCCTACATCTAGTCCAGATCTCAATAAACTCTTCTAAACGCCTACAGGAATGATTGGAGATCTTTACGAACTGAGCTGTGTCTAGATCATAATGAACTGATGGGGTGATTCTATGGACTGAGCTGTGTCTAGATCATAATGAACTGATGGGGTGATTCTATGGACTGAGCTGTGTCTCGATCATGATGAACTGATGGGGTGATCCTATGGACTAATCTGTGTCTATGTCACAATGAACTGATGGGGTGATTCTAAGGACTGAGCTGTGTCTATATCAAAATGAACTGATGGGGCGATCCTATGAACTGAGCTGTGTCCAGATCACAATGAACTATACAGATCATTATTGAGATATATTTTGAGTTTCATTTTTACAATATATCAGATGATAATAATAGCTATATGATATATGATTATAGATAGGAGCAGAGCCTTAGTACCGCTCCTTCCAAAAAGAAAATAATTAGAATCTAGATAAAGTATTTCAAATTTGCATTCGATAATTTTATTACAACTTTGAAATGTTATGCCGAAGAAAAAAAATAACAAAAGAGAACATTTGATTGATCTGAATTATCTATATATATATATATATAATTCTCAAAGTCGACAAGTTCAAAAGTTCAAACACACAAGCAAGCAACAAGTAAATGGGAAGATCCCATGGCGCAGCATGGTGTGAATGGAAAATGGTGTACCCAAATCCGCACTATTTGTGTATGAAAGTGGTGTATATAATTCTCTTCTTCTAAATTAGTCATAATATTAAAAGTATTTCCAGATTATTGTGTCGTAAGACTCTTGAAACTAGAACAACAATACACAGATAGAGTCTACTTTCAGGTTTGACTTTAGAAGTACTTTAATTAATATCACAAATTACGCACATTCGTTCATTAGACATGACTACGAAACTTACGAAAGGTAACTCATCTCTCTATTCCTAGATCTAGATCTAGATCTAAAACTCGAATTCAACTCTAAGATTATTAAACTTCTCTTCGCAAAGATAGTTTTATGCTTTAGCACATGAACATACTAATTATAGTCCATTCATTTCATATTTTAATCAAATTAACGTTCAAATTTGTTTTTCTAAAGCATTGTTACATGAGTGGAACTCTATTCTTAATATCGCGTAAATTAAGGTCAATTAACAATTCTTAGCTCCATTCAAAGAATTTTTTTCATGAATTCACGCATTCGGCTTTACTTATAACAAGTAAATGGGAAGATCCCATGGCGCAGCATGGTGTGAGTGGAAAATGGTATATCCAAATCCGCACTATTTTCATTCACAAAATAGCATAGCATATATTTTTTTAAATTATACTTTTACTTTACATAAGATTTTAATAATTTCCGGAGATTTCCAGGACTTTTTCGTAGGCCTATGTTAATAACATTTCAGGAGATTTCCAGAGGCTCCTGTTAAATCAAGAGGCGTCGGGAAATCTGTTATATGTTATAAAATGGTTTAATTTAATAATTTATACACCTACAAATTAGCACGGGTCCAAAGAAAATGCGGGACCCACTGCGGTCGCATATGTTGCAGTGCCAACGGCCTGCCCTACAAAATAGCGCCGTATGCTATGCCGCCGGTCGACTAGTATGCTTTATTTTTTATTGTCTTTAGACTGCTAGACAACAACGCAAAATAAGTCATAAGACTGAGATTTGATATAGCTCCTGACCCTATTAGTGTTTAAAGACGAACTGCATTCGGTGAACTAAATCTATATCTAGACTCTATATCAAGATCTAGTTTAGAAAAAAATAGTTCTTTCATTTCTTTGGCCTACTCGATCTATGATTGGAGACGATTTTGTTTTTCTTTAATATTTTAATTTATTCTAGCTCTAGATTCAATTGTTTGTTTTTTAATGCCATTTGATGAGATGAGTGGATGTACTAGCAACTAGCAAGATGTACTAGCAACTAGGATACTGTTAGCACTGCCAGACTGCTATCTAATAAACCAAAGAAAAATGGAGACGAAAAAATACAATTCTCATCCAGTTGATTGATAACTTTCTAAAAATTAAAATAAAACGTACCTTTTTTTCCTATTTCACAAGATCAAAAATGAAATCAATTAGTACAAGTTGAAGAGTATTGAGCGTTGTAATATAATCCTTATCATGATAATTCCTTCCCATGAATCCCACATTATCATTTTTTTTTTCATTTAAACATCCCGGCATTGAAAAGGGAGATCACTGGAATACTCAGGAACGGTAATTCTTCCTGTCACTGTGAAAACTAGGAAGCCAGCTGTACGCTTCATCACAGACTTCTTACGATTTCTTCCCTTGATTCCCAGCATGCAACGCGCTCGTTTCAATCAGTAGAAAGTCCGTCACGACCAGACGCTGACCGGAGGATGGCACGTGGATCAGAGACAAAAGAGGGAAAAAAAAATAAAGTTACGGTTGCCGGTTTGTGTCATTTCTTTTCTACATTTCTTTTTTGCTGTTACGTAATGGAAACGAACGCATTCGTGTCTCTTGTACTTTGTTCTTGATACAAAACAGCTGCAAAATGTTCCAATGTATTCTATATTTTATTTGGCTAAAGCGTGTATTCTAGTACATACTTTTAGTACAAACTTCTAGTCTGTTAGTACAACAAATCTCCAGTACAATGCTAAGTTCTAGACTTCTATTACAAACTTACTGTAGAATGTTACTTTCTAGACTTCTAGTACAAACTTTCTGTAGAATACTACGTTCTAGACTTCTATTACAAACTTTCTGTACAATATTACGTTCTAGACTTCTATTACAAACTTTCTGTAGAACGTTAGGCTATGAAGACAAGGAGGGGTGTAACCATTTTTTTTTACAGAAATCACAATTTGTTAACATAATCAATTACACACACACACAAACACACACACATACATACACACACACACACACACACAAGACAACATTCTCAAACTACAGGGTTTTCTAGACTGCACCGACTGGCATTTGTTTAAAGAGACCACTTCAAATCTGGAAGAATGGGTCGAAGCAGTGACAAATTATATACAATTTTGTGAAACCATGTGTATCAGTACTAAACGCATCAAGATATACCCCAACAACAAACCTGGGTCACTGCAAAAATTAAACGGGAAATCATTAAAAAGAGAAGATCATATGTCAGTGGCGACAGACAGGAAAGGAAAATAGCACAACGTAATCTGAACGTCGCTCTTGAGGAAGGCAGGAGAAACTACCGCACCAAGCTGGAAGACTCAATTAAGACAAGTGACATGAGACAGGCGTGGGGCAACATGAACCAAATGGCTGGAGCACAAGTCAAAAGTAAAAATAATCTTGCCTCAAGAGACGACAAAACATTATGCAACGAGTTAAATGATTTCTATTGTCGTTTCTACACTAATGATTTTAATCATCAAAGACTCAAAGCCCTCGAAGATGTCAAAGTTGACAACTGTTTAGAATTAGCGATTACTAAAGAGCAAGTCTGCAACATTTTCAAAAACGTCAACCCAATGAAAGCTGGTGGGCCTGATGGAATAAAAGGGCGAATCTTAAAAGAATGTGCTGAACAACTAGCTGAACCTTTCCTAGAGATTTTTTCTACTTCATTACTAAACCACGAGATACCATCTGTGTGGAAGTCGTCCATAATTGTACCTGTACCAAAGGTGTCCAAACTAAAGGAAATGAATGACTTTAGACCTGTTTCTCTTACTTCAATTGTGTCTAAATGTTTGGAAAAACTTGTTAAAATGTTTCTACTAAATGATCTGGGTAATAAATTGGACCCTTTACAATTTGCTTACCAAAAGGGTAAAGGTGTAGACGATGCTATTCTAAATATTTTAAATTGTGTCTACAAACATCTGGGCTAACCAAACACTTATTTAAGATTGTTTTGTATTGATTTTTCATCAGCTTTCAATACAATACAACTTCATTTACTCATTGAAAAAATGAAAGCATTGAAGATTAGTCCATATATAATATTATGGGCTAATGAATTTTTGACCCAGAGACCTTAGAGGGTTAGGGTAAACAATGTTATATCAAATGCACGCATAGTTAACACAGGGGCGCCCCAGGGGGCTGTGACATCGCCATTATGGTTCATTTTACATACCAATGATTTTCAATCCGAGAGTCCTTTTTGCTCCTTCACAAAATTTGCTGATGACGGGGCTCTTCTTGCCCTGCTCTCAGAGAGTTCAGACGTAAAAGAGTATTTCAGAGAAATAGAACACATTGAAAAGTACTGTAAAGATAATTTTTTATTATGAAAAGTGAAAAAAAAACAAGGAGATTTTCGTAGGGGAGAGATTGAAAATGATATTGTTACTGTACCTGGAGAGACTATTGAAATAGTGCAAACCTTTAAATACCTTGGTACAATCTTAGACAATAAACTAAATTTTACAGCAATTACTGATTATATCAGCAAAAAAAGGGCAGCAAAGATTGCGATTACTAAGAAAACTGTCATCTTTTAATGTTAGCGAAAAGGTCTTGGCTATGTTTTATCACGCTCACATCGGCAATATTTTACATTTTAATATCACTGCCTGGTATAGCAATCTAAGCACTAAGAATAAAAATAAACTCCAGAGAATCCTAAATGCTGCTGGTAAAGTCATTGGCAAAAAGCAAACCCCCCTTGGGAAGCTCTTTGAGACAAATATCCTTACAAAATCTAAAAAGATTCTAGACCCCTTTGGGTCAGGATTTTGTGATTTTACCATCCCAAAAGAGATACAAGACTCCGATAGCAAAGACAAACAGACACAAAAACTCTTTTGTTCCTCTGGCAATCAAATCATTAAACAGAAACAATCTGATCTAAACTTTTGACATGTAAATTGTTAGTGAGTCAGGTGTGAAGGAACATTTTGTTTCTCTTTATAGTTATAATGTTTTGTTTGGTATAATGCACAAATTGTAAGACAAATTTCCTTATGGACAATAAAGATATATATATATGTCACTTTTCACTCTAATCTCAAATTAAATCATTAGTAAATATTAAATGAAAGAGGGTTGCACCAAGTGGTAGGGTCAATCCTATACTCTTAAGCGAGCAATTCTTGTATATATATATATACATATATCTTCTATTTCGAAAGCGGCTCTAACGATTTTCTTTAAAATTTCAACGTATCTAAATGTTAGTGAGAAAAAAATTCTCAACTCATTGGCCACATCGGGAAAACTCGAGTTTGACCGTTATATCGGTTTGAAAAATGTCTCATTATCGAAAAATTTATTTTGGTTTGAAGGTTTTATGAATGACATGGAGAATTTAAAAATATAAGTTTTCCATGACGTAAACGGGAAAAATACTGCTTACGTCACTAGGCTTACCATAGTACAATGCAAACAAGAACGAGTCAATAGACCTAATTAAACACTTGCGCACCATCTTATTGAAGATTGATTTATTATAGAACTATGGAAGGAAAGTAATAAAATTAAATGTACCGATGTATGATTAGTTATTGCGTTTTAAGAACTTAATAAATTGTTTACACCTAAATTGCGTAGGGCGGTGTAGATACCGTTTACTTTGTTATTTTTTTTGCTGGTGATCTCCAGCTATCTCGTTCTGAGGCCGCATGCAACCAGGTGCTCTCTTCTATGTCAATTGTCAGCTAAGGCCAGTTGGCGCCTAAGCTGGTCTTTTAAGCATTTCGGTGTTACGCCGACCACTTTATTAGCTCACCAAAAAAAAAAAAAAGACCGCCTTTGGCATGAGTTTGTCTGAGATTCGTCTCTCATACAGGATACTGCTCTGTCAAGCGTAACTGTCGGACTTAAAGATTCCCTCTATACAAAGGCCCAACAGAAAAGAAAATCTTAATCAACCACCGGAGGACAATGGTTATGCTTGCCCTGGATGTGGCAAAATATGTAGGTCACATCTGGGGCTGCGTAGCAACGGGAAATACTGCATTTCTCATTAATCTTCAGATTTGATGTCAAGTCTTAATATAATTATTAATTTTCTGGTAAAATTATGACCATGTATTCATGCTTCAGTGTCTAATGTCCCGTACCAAAACAAAGGAAATGGTGATTACACATCTGCTCTACTCCTTACTTGCTCACACTGAACAAGATATCTAGCTAGCGGTCAACGAGTTTGCGTACGCTGCAGCCACTTTTGATTTAACTATAAACCTCAGTAAAAAAAAATGGGGTTACCGTTAGGGCGTGGTGACGAAAGCCCAGGAGATATCTGAATGGAGGGATGTGTAAAAGCAGGCCATATCCTTCCATGGGCTATAGCACCAGTAGCAGTAGTATATAACCTTTCTTAGTATAAATTATTTAACCGAGCAAGGCTCGGCCACCTGATATTAGATGTAATCACCCTTACCCACCGGCCAGACCAATACATTTTTTTACAAATTATTTGTCACTACTATAAGTTATACATGTATATGTTATAAATTACATTCCTATATTGAGTCTCCCCAACCCATATTCTTTAATGTCAAAATGCAATCATTAGCAATAATGATAAAAGGAGAGAGGACATTTCACATGATAATCGGTTCCATTCTACAGACCCCCGACGTAAACATGACGTTTTCAAACAGAATAGTTCAATATGACGACAGAGTCTACGTAGGTTACAATGCTAGAGGGAATGGTCAAATAGAGAAACTGAACAGTACCCTTTGGAAAGCTATAACCTATAACCTTTACACTCCCAGCACTTGAGTACGTCTTAGTGGGAACTTGTGTTGCAAGACGCGTTGCACTCAATTCGGTCACTTTTGTGTACGGCGACAAATAAAACTCCACACGAGAGACTCTTTGGATTCTATCGCAGAAGTACTTCTGGAACATCCCTTCCAACTTGGCTAACAACTCCTGGGCCCGTTTTGTTAAAAAGCAACAATACATCCTCGAAGTATGACCCATTAACAGAGGAGGTAGACCTCAATAGGCTCTTATCAGAACACCTAGAGGCCGAGAGGAAACAGTTTCTTTAAGATTGTTGGCCCCCAAAGAAAAATACTTTCACAAAAAATGTGAGACCCTTGTTCTGAGAGACGGTTCTTTTGTGAATGCAACATCCTCGCTTCAGGGCGGCGCAGAAAACAACACAGAGAACTCTGCTCTGAACCCTCCTGCTGACCGGACAACCAAGCCAGTCTTATCGGGGGAAGTGGACCCTGCTGAAGCCCCAACCATCGAGTCACCAAGTGACGTTGTTGGTGCTGATGCTGATGGTGCCAATCCTGGCTAACGATACACCTGAGAGAGAGCAGATGAAAACCCAACTACAGAGTTTAACAAACTAATGTGATTAGATGTTTATATTTTCTTGATCTTTATTATTATTATTATTATTATTAAGTACAACACACTACTTGTAAGATATCTGGATTGTCACTTACACTTGCACTACAGTATCAGCCCCCATGTACTTTATGTATTGTACTAAATTTAACTTGCCTTTTTAATTAGGGTGAATAATGGGCTGTGGATGTCAGGAGAATGCGTTTCTGGCATGAAGAACGCAAGAAGACGCTTCTCGTCGGGGTTCCGCCCCGAAACATTATGGAGTTTACAGCGTTCCCCCAGACCCCTGGCTGACAACGTTTATGCATGGGTTAAGGTTTACTGGGCGTTAGTGTTAGATTTGGAATAATCACACACTTATACCACTCAAAATTTCTGGATCCGCTAGTTGACTGACACATCAAATGTCTAGGATACAGTTTCTTTTAATAAGCGTTACTTCTTGTGGACATTCTGTTCAATTCTAACAATCTGATGTCGAAAGAATAAAACAAACAGTTGAAAAATATTGTTGAATAACTCGCGCTACGATATTATAAAGATGTATTAGAGTACATTCCCTGCAACCAGTTTAAATATTACATTTCTTCATTCGTTAATTAGTTTATAAGTCAAACTGTGTGGATAAATTTATGATTACAGTTATTTCCCTTAGGCTTCGTCTGTTCTCTTTCATTGGTTTGAAATTGTGTAGGAAGATGAAAGAGTTAATTCCCTTCTCTACACTTTTTTTCATTGGTTATTATTTGTTTGATATTTTAAGATGTAAATGTCTAAAACCCGCTTGTTCTTCTGATATTTGTGTCTGCTTTCGGATTTAGCCGGTTTAGTATTACTTTTAACACGAATTGGCTGGGATGATGCTGATGGTGCGGTTGTTTTGACTGTTGTAAATTGCCTTTTTTTTCGGAAGAGTGATGTTGTGTGATTGGGTTCAGGGCTAGATCATTGACCTTTCAGATCTTGTTGCATTGGAGGTGAAAAGCTGACAGTAGTTTTAAATAACTCGGAGCTATTGTCTCAATGAAGGAGCCAAACCCTAACTACTGGCCCGAATTGTGCAGTCCTCACAGAACTGGGAAAACTCAACACGATATGGAAAGTCAAAGGCATAGCCCTCGACACCTAAGACAGATTGATGCGCTCCCTTGTCATGACCACATTGTTATATGCTTGTGAGTCTGACTGCAAACTAGAGAGGAGGATCCTAGCAATGGAATTAAGATGCTACAGAATGAGATAAAGTTAAAGACAAAAGAATTGATTGGAGACAGGGTTACTAGAGCGATTGGTCCCCATGATGACCTGATAACTATTGTAAAAAAACAAACAAACAACGGAAACTAAAACGCTATGGCCGTATTACAAGGTCTTCGGGGGTTTGCAAAAACCTTCTTTCAGGTAACAGAACCAGGAAAAAGAAGAAGAGGCAGACAGAGAAAGCGATGGAAAGACAACATAAAAGAATGGACGGGCCTGCCTATTACGACGTTCAATCCAAGGCAAAAAAAAAACGGGGGAATGGAGAAAGACAGTTGACAATTTTTATGTGGTGCCCCAACGGTCCAACAAACTAAAGGATAGGTGAGGTGAGGACCCATACCCCTATCTCATTGTCCCATCCTTGCTCCAATCTCTCCTTTATGACCTGGGGTCTAACATTTTCCTTGAACGTTCTAACAGGACCCAATGAGCAGAAGCAGGATTGTGTGAGTGATGACACCAAATGTTACAGGTCAGTAGTGCTAGCGTGTCATGTCAGCTTAACTGTCACCTTAGGAAACAGGGAAAATGGATAAGTCGGTTTCAAGACAAAACATTCAGTCAGTTGGAGGGAATTTAATATTTCATCCTTTGCTTTGGCGACAATGTCAGAGCAGTAGAATTTGTGTACTTTTGTGGGTGAACTTTGATTTTTTTTCACAGAATGTTAAACTTTGAAATTTTTCAAGAGAATGTTTAACTTTGAGCTTTTGCAATAAACTGTTAAACTTTGATTTTTTTCAATAAAACTTTACATTCTGAATTAAAACAAGCAAAAAAAAAATACTTAAATAAACAAACAAAGCTTATATTAAGTGTATTAATTAGACTAACTCAGTTATGTAATTACATTTGTAATAAGACTCAGACGACAACCTATAAAGGGGATAATTTTGCTTATACCTCCTCAATTTCTTTCCCATATAAAGGGGAATAGTTCAATTTATACCACCACTTCAGTCAATTACTATTTCTTTCCCTTTTTGAGATACCAAACAAAGTAATTTATTACCAATAGTTAATTAACTAAATGTTTAATTTTTAGCGGCCCCCGTAAGGGGAAAAGCCGCTATTAGGTTTGTGCAAAATGTCCGTCTGTCCGTCTGTCACACTCAGGGCGCGAAAACTAGAAGAGATACGAAAAATATTATTTCACCATTAAATGCGGCTTGAAAAGATTAGGTGCAACTGCTACTTTTAGTTTTCTAAAAGCAAACCGTTTAATTTATAAAATTAATAAATCAAGCGATTTTTTAATAACAAAAGAACACCAATTCTAAAACAATTACGTAAATGTAAGGGAGGAAATGTTATAATAAGAAATGCTCTGGACTTATAAATATCACGCACATTTTTTAAAATGAACTTTTAGCAGGGACTAGCGTAAAGCCCGGCCATGACATGATTCTAAATAAATTTCTTAAACTTTTTAAAAAATCAGACTTTTTAAAAAAAAATTGTTTATTCCCCCCTTTAGAATGAAAGAAGCATATTTTTGTGTGTTTTGTTTGTTGGTTGGTCTGTCCGTCACGGTTAGATTAAAAAAAAACACTAAAGGCTTTTGAAAATATGATTTAACCTTTACTGTTCCTTCAGAAATATTGCGATAGTTTAAGGATGGGAACATGCAGGAATTGAGCCAGGGACCAACGATAAATCCGAACTACAGTCTAGTGCGCAAACATCAAGATAAGGCAGGTTTATACCCTGCTCGCCATCCTCCTTCGTCCAGCTAGAAGTTAATTATTTTCAACTTAGAAGGAACATCCGAAACATCTTGCGAATAGGCGGATCTGACAGGGATCCGACTCCGACGGTGGCCGCCTCTGAGTTTGTGTATCATACAAACTCTCTATGTAATCTTTGATTAATTATTATTGTTGATTCTTGTGTTGTCAGGTAAAATTAATAATTATTGTGCAAAATTTCCGTATGATCCGAGCGTGCAGTTAGATGTTCATGTATGAATGCATGTATTAAATTGTGTGGTTAGGATAGGTGCATGTATTAAATTGTGCTGTTTGGAGAGGTGCCTGTATTAAATTGTGCTGTTTGGAGATGTGCATGCATGAATGCATGTATTAAATTGTGCGGTTTAAAGAGGTGCATGCAGGAATATCTGGAAGATTTGTTGTACGTGGTCATCAAACACAACTAGTAAAAGTCTTCAACGGGTTTTGATCGCTAACACTTCAGGTAATCAAACAGTTGATGCTAGTCTCCTAAGACTAAAACTATCACATACAATGTGCAAGTTGGAAATGGGAAGGTACATTACTAAAACAATGCTTCGGGGAAGTGGATGTAGCCTATTAATGCGTAGCAGTTTGGAGAAGCACATCTTTTGCTTTTTGAATAAAAGCATGTATTTATGTGTTTGGGGTTGTGCATGTATTTATGTGTTTGGGGTTTTGCATACATTAATGTGTTTGGGGTTGTGTATTCATTAATACTGTTTTGATTAGGAAAAAAAGCTGTGACGTAATGATGACCAATCAATATGTCCAAACAAGTCACTTAACAAAAGTAGACCTAGACACTAACAAAATGCAATAACATGTTCAAAATATTTACCTTCATGTTTTTAAATTGTTTTATTTGCAGAAAAATGTAAGTAAAAAATTGAATCGAAAACTTGTCTGCTTAAGTGTTCCAACGAATTCCACGCACGATTGATTCTTTAGCTATTGGCTAACACCTGAAGCTCAATGTCAATGTCAAGTCATGCAATAATTAGTTTGCTTTTAGATCCAATAACAAGAAGTTTGTCGTGAACCTGTTGACTTTAGACAAGCATGTGTTACATATCATAATGGAGTCTGTATCAAATAATGAGAAATCAAAGAGAGTGTTGTGATCTAGGTACCAAGTGTAAACAACTTCAAACTCTCTCAGAGGTAGGTGTGTGTGTAGCCTGACACCACATTTATTTCAAAGCTTCTCCTACTTCTGCTGAATCATGCACGTATATGTTTCATTACTGCTGGCTGACATCTAGGTCTGTTTACAACTTGATTTAAACTAAAGATTTTAATCAATTGTCACAAACCAAAAGATAAAAGAGCCTGGCTTGTTAGTATTTTTTTTTACTGAAGAAGTTTTCAATGAGTAGGCTACCATTAAGACATCATCTTTCTGTAGTGGTTAATTTTGAATGAGTAGGTTTACCATTATGGTTTGAGGGAGTCGATCTTGTGGCATTTACTTAACCATCAAAAACATGTAATTAATTCTTATTCAATGTAGACTGAATAAGTTGTTTGTCGCTGTAGTAAAATGCAGGTTTAACATTGATGACGATGGAACTTGATGCTAAAAAGAGTTCTGTAATTGTATTATATTAACAGGGCAGTAGTTTCACATTATAAAAGCATTTCAAGCAATAGAAATGTATTTACTGAGTATTGAATGTTCTCCGATAGCTTTTCATTTCGAGTAGATAACAACACTAAACAGTTATATAAAGCTAAGAGGCACTATTGAGAAGTAGCGTTATATTTTAGTATCTGTAATATAGACAAGACGGTTCAGGCTCGACCATTGACAACTTTGGAACTACCAAAAGCCCATGTTTCTGGACGTCAATATCAAGAGGCGGACTTGCTCTGTCATTCCTTTCACTTTCTAGTTGGTCTGGGGATGTGAGAGGTTGACGACCTGGGAAAGACCAGATACGAAGAGATATAAAAACTATAAACTTGAAAGAGGCTGGACAATGGACTAGTTAGAGCGAGAAAATAAAGTTAACTTTTCTATCAGTGAACGCCGATATTGAGAGGGGGGGGACACAAATAGAAGAGAGAGTCAGAAAGAGAAAGACAGAGACACACACATAGAGAGAGAGAGAGAGAGAGAGAGAGAGAGAGAGAAAGAGAGAGAGAGAGAGAGAGAGAGAGACTTTTTGCGTGGAGGTGGAGAGAGTGCACAGAAAATGAAAGAGACAGCTACAGATAATGTAACGTAGAAGGAGGGAAACAGAAACGAAAGAAAGAGAGAGAGAGAGACGGAGAGAGAGACAGAGAGAAAGAAAGAGAGATAGAAAGCAAGGGTGATATAGTGATAGTCTGAGAGAGCAGTCGGACTTATTTTTAGCACGATAGAAACGCGACGAGATAGAAGCAGACACAAGCGGGAAATGAATACTAAATCAGTTAGATCATTCAGACAAGGCAAGAGAAAAAATTCCCTGTAATGAGAAATTAGTCAGTAGACCAACAACAACGTGCTTTCTAAAAATAGAAATGACATAATATGGGCGACTTCTTAGCATATATTGTAGTCGTACTTTAGCACACTTAGATAAATGTATACGTGTCAAGTGAATCGAAATACATTTTCATTGTGACTATATTTCATAACGAGCTCAAGACTATTCATTGCAATGATGGGCTTCAAGTGACGTTTTAAAAAATCACATTAGATGATAGGAAAAAATATATTTGGCCTAATTTGATATTGTATATATACTATAAAGTTTAAACAATTATTGAATAAATAATGCTGAGTTATAGGGATGAAAAAAACCAAAATACTATTCATGAAAAACAAAAATCCAAGCAAATGAAATTCTAAGTTACAGATTGTGGACGTCCAACTTATCAGCTACTTCAGAAAACAGCATCAAATGTTTGGATGACTAGAAATCACTTCAGTTTTCTCTAAACTCCGCCTGCCAGAGGCTGAAGAGTTCCCGGGGGCTATTTGAGAGGAAAACGTTGTCCTAGTTCTAATCAGGATATTAAAATGTAAATGACTAACTACCGTGAATTGATGGCATCTCTAGCCAGCTGGAATATTATCGATGAAATTGGAATTTTTAAAAATGTAGTCAACTCGTTGTGAACATATTGGGAATAGTAGAATATTCTGTCGGCTTTAGAAGGACTTTAAGTTTGGGCTCGAGGCTGTTACACCTGGGCATGATAGTGGTTGTGAAAATCATAAAAAAAAATAAATGAGTAATGAGGCCATTAAATCCATTTACACATCCACATCTCTCATTAAGTAGCATTTATTTGCCTTATTTCAATACCAAACAAAATATTTAATCGCTAACTAATATTATTTGAACGCTTTCGCCAAAGATGTCCATCATGGACATACGGTGGCAAGACCGCACTAGAAACAGCGATTTTCTAGAGAACGTCGATATGGACAGTATAGAGCAGTGGTTCCCAAACTTGTTAGTCTCGTAGACCCATAGTCATGTTTTCTGGTTTTTTTTGGTAGACCCCCTGCTTAACTTATATTGGATTTTTGCAAATTCATTGACATTTTTAAAGCTAATTTCTAAGTGTAGTGAGTTGAAGACTGAAAAAGAATTTAAAGCAACATATTAAGTTATAGAGATCTATGATATTTATTGATAAAATTCAAATGTAAATCAATTTAAATTAATTATTTATTACTGGAATCCCCAAACACACAGGAAATGTAATTTTTTTTGGAGGGTATCATTCACAGCTATGGATAATATGCTTCATATAGAAATTTGTTGTTCTATGAAGTAGTCCTTCAAACATTGAATAATTAGTTTGTTAATTTGTTTTAAGTATGATTGTATCATTTTTTGCAAAGACAAATCCTCGTTTATTTCTTGATCTTTCACGTCTTTCTCAAATATTGGGACTGAGGAACTGTTTCCACTAACAGCAAGAGGGGCGAAGGTGAGGTGCCTAAACCAATAAGCTTCCAGCAAGTGGGGCTCATTAGCCTTGGCTTGCTACCCACCTAGCAAGAAAGAAAACTGAATCCAAAACTCTGCTGCCTTTCAACTATACCCAAACATTAGGGAAGTTTTGTAGGTCAACCTTGTGGAAAACTAAGGGGCCGGCGACCCTTAGGCAGTTTGCAAAACACAGTGCTACACCCTGTCAGAGCCTGTGACGCCGCTGATCCCAAACTGTATATATGTCGATTGCAAAGAATTACATAAGAAGCTTTTGATTTTATAACTGATACCGCCGATGTGCCCTTTAGATTTGTAGATTTGTGTAAAACAGTTTTTAAAACTATAACGACTGCTAAAATCAATATTTTGCCTATTATGTTATCCGAATTTTACTATAAGAGATATTGTAAGATGCTCGCTAACTTTGCTATAACTAAAACAATTCACTACATCCATTGAATTTGAATAGAGCTTGATAGAAGTTCATTCACAAATCATCTTATTTGCGTCTAAAAGGTTTTACTTCAACAATACCAACATATTCACATGGTTGTGCTAAAAAAGAACTGGGTAAACTCCCCTAGATGAATATGTAAGTAGATCCTACTTAGTCTGGTTACAAAACATTTAGAATAAACATTTAGAATAAATTTATTTCTAGGTCTATGATAACTTCATATCTCAGTATAAATGTTTGACATGTTTTTTTATCTACTTCTTAGTTCAAACTTCCCACAGGACGATGTGTGATGTCAGCGGGTAAGGCATGAACCCAGGACCATCGAGAGATGACCACAATTCACTGCAGCGCTCATACCAGGCAGCCTTCCATGTGGTGAACATTTGACAATATGAAAAGGCTGTGGTGCCGATGTTTGAAATTTTTAGTGTATGTTGGCCAACTGCTAGACTACTTGGTGGTTTTTCAAGCAGCCCCCTAGCTTTGTGTAAAATAATATTAAAACATCCTTTCCCTCTGATTTGTAGTTTTACTCGGTCTTTTGCTGTTTCTTGCAGTTTTACTGGACCCCTCCATCTGTCTTGTAGTTTTACTGGACCCCTCCATCTGTCTTTCCCTCTCGCTGGTAGCTTTATGGATTTTTCATGTGCCTTGTAGATTTACTTCATATTTCGCTGACTGTCTTTATATTTTAAAGTGTAAAATTAATTATTACCTCCAGCCAATGGCCATCAACTTCTCGAGTCACGTGGTATCATTGAACTGTCCAAAGTTTAATTGTAGCTCGCAGGCGTATATTTATTAGTTTGTAGCAAGCTTGGCAATCTAGTTAGTTAGTTGTTTGAAAGATTGAGAGAGAGTACATTTTAGAGAAGGGAGGTCCCAGGGTGTTTGGTATTTTATAAAATTATATAAAAACTTGCAGTAGCGTGGACTTGATAGAGAGAAACTTTTTAAAATAATAGTGTAGAAAACAACGGGGTGTGGGTAGAAACAGGAGAAATGTTGACAAAGGTACAAGCTTGATGGGACACAATAAAACATCAATCTATATTCTTATACAGCTAGAGAATTACAATAAAACATCAATCTATATTTTTATACAGCTAGAGATTAGTCCCATGATACACAATGGATTATAAATTAGGAGTCCTATTTTAAAAAATGGAAATGATAAGAAAAGATACTTTAAATAGGCAGATGAAACAACTCTCACCAAGGAATGGTGAGTTGTATATGTGTTTACACTCAACATGTGAATAAAACCCGAGAGAAAACTCGTGCAATCGTCAGTGGCTTGTCTAGAGTTAGAGTTTTTGGAGTTTCACCTTATCAGTCGCCGACCCTAATGGCGGCATTTTTTAAAATGTAAGCAAACGATAAGAAACCACAGAGGCAAGTTGATGATTATGGCGGTTGTGTATGTGTTTGTGTCTCGTGGAGACAGACAAGGTTATGCAAGTGTATGTGTTTGCAAGAAAGAAAGAAGAGAGAGAGAGAGAGAGAATTAAAGATGAACTATGTGCGATCTGTGAAGTTGCTGACATTGTAGTATAAATAGGCATTTACACCTAGAGATGATAGCTCATCAAGACGAGGCGGAATTATTAGCCAGAGAGATAGCAGGTAGACACAGAACACAGACACACGAGCTGCATAGATCTCAATGTTAGACTCTGAATGTACATGGGATATAATGAGATTTAATATGTAACTGACTTAATATTACATTTGCATTTCAAAAACAAATGTTTTTTACCCTTCTATCAAAAAGTTGGAAAAACAATGTGATGTAATACTTTAAAAATAAAAAATTGAAAGGACAACTCACTTAGTAAATATACTCTTTTAATGAATATGTGCAATTTCTGAGTGATATATCTGCTTCATTCCAAAACAATAATTAACGAAAGCGTACTGGATATAAAACCTTTAATGTCTTCTCTTTCTTACTACATTTAAAACGTGGATTTCTATTTACAAAGCATATATCAAAACACCCTGTCTGTTTCGTACAAATTATAAATTATTTATTTCTACCAAACCCAATTTCGCATTAATTTGAAATTTTGCACAATTATTTCTTGTACCTGACAAAACAAGAATAAATAAAAAAAAAACAATTAGTAATTTAACTCTTGGTAATTTATGTTCATTATTATATTATCTCAAACAAGGGAAAGAAATTATACTTGGCTGAAGTAAATAAGTACTCTTTTTAGGTCGATGCTTAATATTTGTTTGAAATAAACTGTACAATGTTCCATTTATAGAATCACTATAGTCACCTCACTAATAGGCTCACTAAAAGAGTGGTTAGTTTGTTGGCTTAAGAGATTGGAGACTAAGTTCAAATTCAGGTCGTTCCCTCCACTATTTTGAAGCTTTTTAAAAAGTATTTTGTTTTCAATATCTCTCTTGTTCATCCCTCGCTAGAACGTCCCGCTATACAAACTTGACTGAATGTTCATCCCTCGTAGAACGTCCCGCTACACA
>JADKLZ010019686.1:4775474-4786787 GCA_021533235.1 Biomphalaria straminea | reverse complement strand
AGATATCTGAATGGAGGGATGTGTAAAAGCAGGCCATATCCTTCCATGGGCTGTAGCACCAGTAGCACCACTGGGATAGATGGATGGCAAAAGCCGGTATGAACTTCTTATAGTCTTACAGTCTGGCTGAGCAGGGCACATATCCCGTAAAATAATCTGAAGAGTTTCTTAAGTGTTCTGTTTGTTCTATATGTAATTGTACATGGCGATTAAATATCAAGTCTCTTAAGTCCTCCTACAGTCTAGACAGCGTAAAACTATCGTAGGCCTACTATTATTGGCTTGTAAGAAAGTCTTTGAAGTTTTCCCCAATAACGTAGAAATTTGCGTCACTCGATGTTTCGTACTAAAGCCATAATTGAATATACTAATTCCAAAATTAAATGTCTGAACGTACCAATTTACATATAGAACAAACAGAATACTAAAGAAATTTTTCGAATTAGTAGTCTTTATCCAATCGTTCATTTTCGTAATTATAAAAAAAAAATCGAAAAATGACTTCGGGTATATAAAATTATTTAACCGAGCAAGGCTCGGCCACCTGATATTAGTATATAAAGGAGGAGAGCGATTATGGCCAGGATTAGTAGCCTATTAGAGGTTCATAGTGCACAATGTTTATTCGCATGGGAAACCGCTTAGTGTGTGGGCTCATTTTTTTTTTAAATTTCATAGCCCGTCTACTCCTATCTAATAAGTAAAATTGTTGTGGAGATGTGGCCTACGTATCTGGGAGCAGTAGCTTTACTAGGGGCCTATTGGTGAATTTGATGGGGGCCGCCTCTAAGTTTGTGTGATAACACAAACTCTCTTTTTGATCTTGTTGTTCTCTCATTCAGACCTTGCCGCCCATAAGGCAGATGGTGTAGAGCTTTTCTGTATCTAAGACCAAGTGGAAACGAGAGTATCATGTAGTCGGCACATTTACTAAGATTGGACAAACGGTTTTCATTTCTATAAGGGGACATACATGAACACATACATGCATACACATAATATACATACATACAACCATACTTACATACATACGTACATACTCCTCAGTTTCAATTCTATATTTATCAGATAATGTTAGCGTCTAGAATTAGTCTAGATATCAATACTTTGGGCTGCAAGAAATCCAATTTAAGGTGAGTTACTCATAAATATCTGTCATGATTTTATAAAGAATCTCAAACAAGGGAAATAATTAGTACTTGACTGAAGTGGTGGTATAAGCTGAATTAGTCCTGATTTTAAGGGAAAGAAATAGAAATTGACTGTATTGGTTGCATTTTCTAACTATTTTCTTAATCTCTGTCATGACATTATAAAGCAGGGCAAACAACTATGTTGTTGTTGCTATCACCTTTATTTCTATTCCGTGGTGCTCAAATTTTATTTCTCGGCGTCCATAGGTTAAGCATGGCGATATGAAACTATTTTTGTCTAACTTCTTTTAGTACCCCTCTAAGGCTAGTCTGCTTATGTTCAGGGAGGGGTAGGTCACTCATGCCAGGGTCAAATGGATAACCGAATCCTTGTTTTTGTCCAACTAGAAATCTGGGACTGACCTATGAGTGCTGTTGATGACACTGCCATAAAGACCAAGTCCGTTACTGATGTTTTTGACGTCAGTAGCAGAGTGATAAACACAGAGAAAATGTCAATGTCAAGGAGGCTGGTCAGTTAGAAGGTCAAAGAGGCTGGACAGTCAACAGCACTATGATGGTTCAGTCAACGCTTGACTCAATGACTGAATTTTTTTTTCTTTTGTAGTTGAATAGTTGTTTTTATAATGTTAGTTCCTTAATACAGTCATAGAGTAGCTACCATGTGGTGTAGCTATAGGATATTTCTATTCTCACCTCTTACCCAATCTCTTCTCTCTATCTCTCTCTCTCTCTCTCTCTCTCTCTCTCTCTCTTTAGTCTTTCAGTGCCAGGGTACACACAATTATCTACAATAAATGAGGTATTTTACAGTTCTCCGTTGACAGGGCATATACAGCCATGTACAGGACATTTACATTCTTATCAATATCATGTATCAAACAATACAATCCATTTTCTTTCCCAGCTTGTCAGTTTGACCACTTTTTTGTTCTTTTTTATTAAGTTCAACCCTCCCTAAATATACATACCTGTCAGCTGTCCGGTGCATAAACACTGATTCTTTTCTGAAAATAAAGTTTCATACAATCATTCTCTATTTCATTCTTTTCATCTCTACATACAACTTAATGAGTTAATAAAAGAAAGTTTTGATGACAGTATAGTTCTATTTGAGATTTCTAGGTATGGATATACCTAGAAATATCTGTGTATTGTACCCTCGTTGGTGTACAGTAAGTTCTCTTTACTATATCGCCGTGTTTGTATTGATTTACCCAGTGGTTCCCAAGCTTTTTCCTAAAAGGAACACTTCGCACATTCAGAGTATTTAACGAAACACTTTGCTGTATTTTTTTTTATTAATTTTTGAGAGATTAATTCACTTAAGTTACTAGCTAATTATTCCATTATTTTGTGAAACACCTATTAAGACCTCGCCCAACAATAAGGTTCCGCGAAACACGTTTAAGTAAACACTGGTTTAAAGTATGTAAACATATTTGTAAGAAATCAAGGTCTCGTGTGATACTCTGTTTAGATTTAGTTTTGCAAATATCTTGTGCATAAATGCGTTCAAAATATGGTATACAGAGATCTCCCCTACTAAAGAGACCCCGTGTTTGCTACTATTAATTGTGAATAGTTGTAAGAGTGGTGTATTTATGAAACAAAAATGCTTGCATAAGTGATTGAAAAAAAATAAATCTTTCGCTATTAGAAAAGAAAAAAAGTAGCCGTTGCATCAGAACTTTGAATGGACTAAAATATTATGATGTCCGATTTTCACTATCATTTCGGGTTTACAAGATTTAATCGGAACGGACGGACGGACAGACATTTCACACAAAACTAATAGCGTGCCAATTGGAGCCGCTAAAAACCTAAATGAAAAAGTGTAAATAGCAGCTCATCCCCAGCTCTGTCAAGTAAATTGCAAAGTAATTCTTTCTACTTTTCTTCCTCCTCTGTGTAACAGTGAAACAATCAAACTAGTAGATAATGGTTACTTGTCCAGAAGGTGAGAGACTAAGCCAAAAATAGACGCAGACTAAACCTCGGCTTCCTTGAGTACACTCGCCCTGTCAGCTGACCAAATATTTCATTTACTTTCTCAGCTCTCCGTAGTTGGGTGTTTTTTTCTCCCCCCTTTCCATTCCATCCCCGCTACGTCTGAGACTGACCAACTGACTGATTGACCAAAGAGTACTCTCCGGGAATCAATCAAGTAAATACAGCCATGTCTTTAATTGATCCCAGACTAGTTCCGTAGTTCTGTTTTAACCCACGGGCTATGGCAGTTTCAGTTTTACTTAACACCATGTGTACCCCCCCACTTCACTTTCACGCCCTAGGGTTGGTATACACAGTCGTAGCTCGTTGTGCAGCTTGTTTTAAACTATTTTTGTTTCTCAAATGGTCATTATTTTAGTACAAAGGTGGCACGTGGGGCGAGATCAATGCTTCTGTACTCTAAAAAAATGGCGGAATCAACTGAAAACTTTCCGTGTGTTTCTTAGATTTCCTTTATGAATGAAGATTATTACCTCCTGGCCAAACTGCTGAGCAAACTCGATTTCCTTTAACAAAAGCCCTAACTCCTGGCCTAAACTCCTGTCCTAAACTCCTGGCCCAAACTCATGGCCTAAACTCCTAGCCCAAACTCGTGGCCCAAACTCCTGGCCTAAACTCCTGGCCCAAACTCCTGGCCCAAACTCCTGGCCTAAACTCCTGGCCAAAACTCCTGGCCCAAACTCCCAACAAGCTGAAAGGGCTTGAACTCGGAACTATCATGACAACTTCTATGCGCATAGTACACGACCAGGAAGCCATTTATTTAGCCTAAGTTTGTGTAGTCCAACTTAAGAAATCTTTATCAAACTGCATGGAAAGCAAACATGGTTGTAAGCATAAGCTTAGTCTCAACAATGTAAACATCAGATTGCCATATTAGACTCCTGGAATACTAATTTTTATACATGCCTTATAGAGACTTGAAGGCGCGGTGTCTCAACGGCAAAGCGCTTGGCTTCCGAACCGGTCTGGAGTTCGAAACCTGGTGAAGAGGAAGAGCTCTAATGGGTAACAAACTTTAGTTCGGGAAAAGTAGAGGCGGTTTGTCGTTGTGCTGGTCACTTCTTATCCGCATTAACCATAGGCCACAGAATCAGATGACCTTTTACATCATCTGCCCTATAGACCACAAAGTGTGAAAGGGGAACTTGACATTGTTTACGTTCCGTATGTAGGCTTACCAAGAAATGTGCAGATAGATGTAGACAGTCTGTGAGTGAAGAGCTTATACACTCCAGGGGATTCAAAAAGTCAAAGAAACATTACAATACAATAGGAGCTATCGTCCAGTTCTTGAACTCTGGGCTTTTACTGACATCATCAACTTGTTTCTTTGACTATAGTGTGTGTGTGGGGGAGAGGGTAGAGGTAGTGAGGGAGGAGTTTAAAAGGTGACTTCAGTTCAAGTAAGACAGATACTACACCCTCAACATTCAACAGACAAACTGAAATTGAAATACGCAGGGTCAACGCGACCCAGTGGATTAAATCAGGTACATGTCTAGGGGAAGGGAGGGGGAATCGTGAACAATCACTTCGCCTTCTCTCTCTCTCTCTGTCTCTCTCTCTCTGTCTCTCTCTCTCTGTCTCTCTCTCTGTCTCTCTCTCTCTGTCTCTCTCTCTCTCTCTCTCTCTCTCTCTCTGTCTCTCTCTCTTTAACTGTTCTGACTCTCTCCATCATCCTATCTACTTTTTGTTTCGTTCTTGTTTCCACGCATGCGCCATGACTTCCTGTTGTTAAGTCATTAGTCTAGAAGTTGTTCAATGTAGAACGCATTGCAGTCACACTAGTAGCTTTAGTTTCTGTTCCTTTTTACCAATATATTTACTGTTGGAGTCTATATTGTGCAAACTATTGTCTTTAGTCTATCACAGTGGTTCCCAAACTTGTTTGTCTCGTGGACCCCTTGACATGTTTTCTGGTTTTCCGTGGACCCCTTGTTTAAGTTATATTGAATTTTTGAAAATTCATCAATTTTGAAATTACACATTTTGTTTAAATTATTTCCAACCAGTGACATGACGAATTAAAAAGTAATTTAAAACTACATTTTAAGTTGAATTTATTTTTTTTACAATAAATTTATTAATAAAATTGAAATTTAACCCATTATGGAACAGTTAATATGTATCGTTTACTATCACTAAAAACATTGGACACTTTTTGTTTTTAAAAGGTTTGCAAGCTCGATGTCCATTGATACGGAGATTATTTTTCATATTGAGATTTGTTGTTTTAGTAAAAGGTTTCACAAAGAGCTGTTTTTCGTGGATTTCTTGAGCTATAATAATTTGACTCGGCCAGCTGTATAGAGAAATATATTGTTTGCAGAAATATGTCATTTGCAAAGACTTACATTAGAAGAAATAAATATTTAGCTATATTCCAACAGAGCTCAAGAATTTAGTGAACTTTTCTACAATGCCATTGCCTTAACAGAGTTTTCATAGATTGTTCTTAGAAAGTCACCACAAACGAAGGAGCTGGAATACTTATTGAATGGCCCAATAGAGAAAAAATAATTTAAAAATCAAGATCATTATAACTAATGAGCTCTATGACAACCTCAGAGAAAAAATAGGAGCACTTCATCATAAAAAATGGCACATTAACACACTTTTGTTTGACAAGGAAGTAATGAAGTTCAATTTCAAATACTTAACGCTGTACAGTCTACATTTCATTTTGTTAAAGTTATAACTAGACAAAACCACACTATGCAAATATAGTTATTAAATTAAATAAAACAATTTTTTACACATAGATCATGCACTCCTTTGTGCTGAGAATTAGTTCTGCTGTAAATTGGTCCTCTCCTGGTGCTTTGTGATTCAACTATGAATGTTCTTGTCATTTTCTCTTCACATTTGAGCAAGTAATTGCGTATTTAGTTTCTCATAACTGCGTTAATAACAAATTGAAGATATTCCTGCAATCAAGATCTACTACTGCTCAATTTGTTGCTACTGATATAAGTTACAGGGTTTGCTTTTTCTTCGAACGATTCCTTCAAAACATCAAATGTGTTCGACTTTATTGTCAATTATCAGTTTTCACAAAACGAAATTTTGTCGTGAATTTCTTTATCAATAAATAAACGAACGTGTGCCCAAAAATGCTTCATGACAGGCACAACTCGGTTCATATATAGACCTTTGAACTATTTGTTACTTAGAAGAATTCTTAGCAAATATCAGATGCAGGTTTGTGTACAAAATAGTTGTAAAAACTTCAGTGACCTGCTAAATCATTCCTTTTTTTTCGCCAATTGTATGTCATTTTCATAATTTTGCAAAATATTTTAAGACACAGCAAACCATTATATTTTCCTTAAAATTTGAAAGCTAATGTTTTGCGAATTGTAGATCTTTTCTCAACTTTATCATGGAGCGTTGAATAGTTTTTCAAATTTTATCAGGTGATTCCATTAATGTGAGATTTATATTAAACTCAATTCCTTCTTAAATGAGATCCACTCTCGTGGACCCCCATTTGGATGTCATGGACCCCCAATTCTTTTTTTCACTTTCGTGGACCCCCTGGAAGTCCTCGTGGACCCCTGGGGGTCCATATGGACCACTTTGGGAATCACTGGTCTATCATCTTTATAATTCTCTTCTTGGCTCTAGAGTTTGAACACCAAGTAATGGAAAGATCACTCTTTTATTTCTGCTAATCGGACGAACTAGAGTTATCCCTCGTAATTTTAGAGGCGAAAAAAAAAGAGGGGTGGGGGGAGAACAAGTAGTATTCACACGTCACTAAATAGCAGGGCCGGACTTAACCATTGTGTGGCCTGATGTGAAACGGATTTCGCGGAGCCCAGTTTGGTGAAAAATGAAAAAGTGAAAATTGAGAGTTCGTATTAGAAAAAATATTCGTCTTCGCATTTTACTTATTCTTTACTACGCACAGAATTACTACACGAGTCTTGCGTGTAGGGAAGTCATACAGTATTTCCTACATAGATCAATAGCAGGAATTACTAAATGTTTCGATCATTTTTTGAGAAATTGTTGACCTCAAGTAATTCTTCATTAGTTTGAGACGCGAGAAGCTTCTTTCACTAGTTTCCGCAATTGCGGGTATTGCATAATGCCGTTTTTTATCACACGTAGGATTGGCGTTTTCCATATTGAATGACACCCCAACATAACATAATGTCTCACTAGCTATATAACATAATGTCTCACTAGCTATATAAGATAATGTCTCACTAGCTATATAACATAATGTCTCACTAGCTACATAACATAATTCTCACTAGCTATATAGCATAATGTCTCACTAGCTATATAACATAATGTCTCACAAGCTATATAACATAATGTCTCACTAGCTATATAACATAATTGTCTCACTAGCTACATAACATAATTCTCACTAGCTATATAGCATAACGTCTCACAAACTATATAACATAATGTCTCACTAGCTATATAACATAATGTCTCACAAGCTATATAACATAATGTCTCACTAGCTACATAACATAATTCTCACTAGCTATATAGCATAATGTCTCACAAGCTATATAACATAATGTCTCACTAGCTATATAACATAATGTCTCACTACTTATTCCTCGCTAGGAATGAACCAAGCGTAAATGTGCAGATTGAGACAAATATCTTGTTTTTTTCTTGTTTGTCTGTAGCAGAGAGAAGTCTTACTTCTCTTATCATTTCGTGGCCACTCAATCAGACAGCTTACTCTTCCATTTTCTAGCTTGTCGCTTTTTACAGCTTCTGAAATCACCGCCATCTCCTAGATCTTTAAGACTGTGGACAGCCATGGATTTAATGGCAGGAAAAATGGTGTGTGCTGGGCAGGGGGGGGGGAAGGGAGGGAATGAGCATTTCTAAAGAAGGAAGTTGTCTACGCTTGTCTTTGTTGTTACTGTTCATTCTACAGTGTACTGTATATTTGAATCTCAAATGTTTCGATTTGTTCAGATTCATATAGAGTGTAGGTGAATTAAGATAGAGACATTCACACTTATTATAAGGGTTAACATTTGGCGTTCTTGTATTTGAAGAAGACACGCGTCAAAAGAATTCCAAACAATAGCTTTGACATAGCTTTTATCATATGAATGAATCGTTCATTAATTTGGCCTCAAATGTAATATATATATATATATATATCGAAATGAATGAACATGTCTTTACAAATACAATAATTTTGTAAGAAAGTGAAAGAGTTAGCCAGAGCTGTACCACAGGGATGGCTGCCTGGTCATATGATTTGCGCTCTGGACTTCTTGACTATCGTTGGTGGATTCCATGATCCTGATCTGGTCGTCCCGTGGGAGGCTTGGGCTATGATTTAAATATTTTCAAATCTGAAGGCACACCCGAAACATGTAAAACATTTGACTAACAAACATTTATAACTCAATGTTGACTATTATGTATGACTAAATATTGAATAACAAACATTGTATGACTCAATGTTGGCTATTAAACTCACAATGTACCACAATTTAGGCGAAGAAACCTTTGAAAGAAAATATACTCATAAAAGAAAATATGAACTGCCTATTAGCTTATCTTTGGAGAGTCATCGTACAAGCGACCTTGTTTGTCTTCTATATTGTTTTTCATCGGATCGCCCTCACCATGGTCTATGTTCTATCATTTCTCTATGATAAAGTAATGCTCTTCTCAGGTATATGTCTGTGTATAATTGTGTGTGTGTGTTTGTTCTGAAAGAGGGAGGGAACTCAAGAGGAAGGGTGGCTGACAGTCGGCATGTCTTCTGATTGTCTATTTCCCTCATCAACAGCTGTACAGAGCAGAAGAACATCGACCCACAATCAACTCTGGAAATATCTGGGAAATGTATTCCGGCGCTGGGTCTCTAACAGATCCTGGTTTCTAGAACGCTCTAAGAAATTGGATGTGTCAGAAATGTGTGTACGCTCAGCCCCTTTGAGATTGACAGGTCATCTGGCAGAGGCGTTGACAGGTCATCTAGCCGAGATGGGATCCCCAGAGAGAGGTTGTTAAAAGTGACGGTCTGTTGCTTCAGTACACACGTGGACGATGTCGGACTTGTCAAGATAGACCTAGGTAGATGAGAAGGAAGAGGGGAGGGAGGAAACAGATGAAAGAAGAAAAAAAGAAAAATACGTTTATGTAAGAAAATCAAGCCACGCAAACACATAGGCAACAAACACACATACACAGATATGCCCACACACACATAAACCCATTCGATATCGTTTTAGTGTGACTGGGCAATAGCAAATAGAACAAAGAGAGCGATTTGTATGTCATGCATTTATAGAAAAAAGAAGAGGAGAGAGCAAAAGACAAAAAGAAAAAGAAAAACAATTGAAGAAAGAGAAAAGATGAAGAAATACAAAGATAGATAGATAGATAGATAGATAGATAGATAAATAGATAGATAGATAGATAGGTTGGAAGTAAGTTGGTAGATTGATAGAAAGAAAGATAGATAGATAGGTAGATAGATAGATAGATAGGTAGGTAGATAGGTAGATGGATAGATAGATAGGTAGATAGATAGGTAGATAGATAGGTAGATATGTAGGTAGATAAATAGAAAGATAGATAGATAGATAGATAGATAGATAGATAGATAGATAGGTTGGAAGTAAGTTGGTAGATTGAGAGAAAGAAAGATAGATAGGTAGATAGATAGATAGGTAGGTAGGTAAGTAGGTAGATAGATAGATAAATAGATAGATAAACAGACAGACCACGTAAAAATAATTGCTAATTTTTTGCTGTAGGTAGTAGCCAACAAGGTTAGTAAACATTGTCCCATGTATTGTGTAGTCCAGTTGTCCACTTACCTGTTTGTAGACCGGGGAATGTTAGTACATCACTGGTCATGGTCTTTTGTTATTGTTTTAAATGAACCTAATTTCACGTGAGTACTAGATGACCTTGAGCTCCCACAAAAGTATGTTTATATGTACACACACATACAATGTACACACACATACAATGTACACACATACAATGTACACACACGAATACAATGTACACAGTGTAGTGAACTAGAAGTGAACGTGTGTGTGTGTTTCTTTAGACAGAGAGAAAAAAGACTATCAAAAGGCTCTTAGTTCAAATATCAAATGTTCCAAAGTCGTTAGTTTCAACAACCATACCACGTGGCAGTGGAGTACCGAGGGTGCCAGGCGCCCGGGGCGGCATAGTCTGCTGGCGCCCCCCCCCTATTAGTATTTGTAATCTATATTTGTATAAAAACAATCACCAATCAATAAATTAAAACATTTTATTGTAAACAAAGTTAATGAACAATCTGAAGCAACATTAGCCATTTCTTGTAGAACTACTTTTCGTGATCTTACACTAGCAAAGTTGTCAATGACATCATCAAAATTAATTGATTCGACCAGCTCCTTTTCTAAGCTTAGCAATGCCAAGTCTGACAGACGCTCCTGACCCATTGAAGCTCTTAAATAAGTTAAAATGATTTCATAAGGGATTGCGGAGTGGTTAGTGTATTCGCCTGAGGAGGGCTTAGGTTTCGAGTTTGAATTCAGGCATTTCATCTTTTTTTAAATAAAGGATATAAAAAGCGAGATCAAGACATCACGTTGAAACTTTTCAAAAAGTATGATGCATAAATACAAAAAAAGATGTACTAAATTAATTTTTAGCGGCCCCCGAAAGGGGAAAAGACGCTATTAGTTTTGTGTGGATGTCTGTCCATCTGTCTGTCTGTCTGTCTGTCTGTCCGTCCGTCCCGTTTAGTGCTCAGAAAGTAGAAGAGAAAATGAAAATCTGACATCACGATAATATAGATTATTCAAAGTTCTGATGCAACGGCTACTTTTTTTCTTCTAAAAGCTCAAAATCTAATTTTTAAAAATCATTTATGCAAGCAGTTTTTACAGAGAAAAACCTCATTAGTATGCATTATAAATTAAACCTAATTTAAGACAATTAATAATGTTATAAATTTTATTTAATTTAATGTTTATTTTGTTCCAATCTGAAGAGCATTTACTATCTAAGGAACCAAACCAAAAAGAGGCAAAGTAAACAGGCCTAATCATCCTAATGCCTAAGGATTGCTATGATAATTATCTAAAATTTAATAGCGTAAATTCTGAGGTTTTCTTTATTAAAACTTATGTTGCTTTTA
>JADKLZ010019686.1:4753462-4764862 GCA_021533235.1 Biomphalaria straminea | reverse complement strand
ACCTATGGAGATATCAGTCTGGAGTCTGTGTACCTGCAATTTCGGACCTATGGAGATATCAGTCTGGAGTCTGTGTACCTGCAATTTGGGACAAATGGAGATAACAGTCTGGAGTATGTGTAAGTGCAATTTGGGACATATGGAGATATCAGTCAGGAATCTGTGTACCTGCAATTTGGGACCTATGGAGATATCAGTCTGGAGCTGACACAGCATGTGTCATTACCTGCAAACTCTCTTTATAATCTTGTATAAATATGTCAATAGTTATTGCATCCTAATTTTTTTAAATTGAAATGTTTTGTTTTGTTTATAGGGTCCTTTTGTTTACTAAAATTATATTCCTAGATAAAGATTGCAGATCATAGATTTGATATTCTGCACTGTGGACCTAGACTATTGAATGTATGCATATTATGAGTAGTTAAGTCTAGTATACATTAATAAATACAGAACACCTTTTTCGTAAAATACATTTATTTGGATTCACTTGTGAAATAAAAACAAAACAATTAATGCAAGAAATAGACATTTCATGTACACATTTTGAGGTAATTCTATTGATCCTGATTGAGCTTGATATATTAACTGTCTAATTCCCGAAGCCTGTAATCTGATGACCTGTATCACAAGAATGCGTCTGTTTACAAGGGGCGAAATAAAATGAAGCGGTTTGATAATGATTACAGAGAAGTGTCCACAAAATGAATGGGTGCAATTAACCGACGACACCACCACCAGCGGCGGCTCCAGCGGCGGCTTGCTGTTGCAGAAGAAGGGCTGTGAGAAGAAGCTCTTCGGTGTCACCACCGCTTGATTTGCAGCTGCTGCTGCTTGAGCCACTGCTGCTGCTGCTGTGATGGTGGTGGTGAGAGTGGCTGTGTTTGTGGCTGTGGCTGTGCTTGTGGTGGTGATGGTGATGGTGCGAGTGGGCCTCAGCTGTCTCCAGCATCAAGCAGACGACGATGGCCAGGGCGAGAAGGACGAAAAGAGTTTGACCTGTTGCCATGTTGTAGCTGCAAGACAGAATAAAACAAAATATGGGTCAAATATATGTTATTATAGATAATTTCATACATCTGATACAGTCTATGCATTTATGTACTGCCGTGAGAGAGACTGAGTTTATGACGTCACATTTTAATCACGAAAGTGACGAAATAAAATGTGTCATCCAATACGTCATTAGGAGTGTATATATATATATATATTTTACCTTTTTTTACATCTGATGTTACAGTAACGTAAAAATGATGGTCTAGTTCTTACCTTATGGTTTGCTTGCTCGACAGATCGCTTGCTTGAGCTGGGAGAGTCGGAAGAGAATGATTCTAACATCATCGTCTGACTGTTTTTATACACTTCGAGGCAACTTGAAAAGTTTAAAGTTCCATTTGAGCCCTCATGCCTCGGTCTTTGAAACTTTGAAACCATTTTCTGTCAACAAATTTACCTCTGCATGAAAAGAACTCATTTGTTTTATTTTAATGCCCCCAGCGCTTCATTTATTTTTAAATTGATTGAATTGTCTGAGTTGTCTCTCTTGTCATATGACCCACACAATGATCCGTAGCAGTTTCTGTACTGTCTCTACTGCGCTACAAGTCACGTCCTAAGAAATGTATGTGTAACATCGGTCGTCTGCTAGTGTCCGCTTGTATTCACACACACACGAAACTGAGAGGCGGAAAAGTCACTTTTTGTTTTGTTGCTTTCTAATGAATGTACCGAAACTTATGGGAGGTCAATAAGTTAGTTTCACATATTAACTCACTCTGTATGTTTCTTGTATGTTTTTTCTGATTTTATTTATCCAATCGATTTTTTCGATCACTTCGACTATTCCAATCGTCATCAAATTTCGCAAACAATCTTATGCTCAATGACTCATGAATCAATCAATCAATCAATCAACCAATCAATCAAACAATCAGTCATGCTACAAAGGGACGGTACCTTTTTATAGACACAAATATCGGTTGTATATTCATTACATTTATTAATACCTAATTGAGTTATATATCTAATTTAGCCAAAAAAAAAAGACATTTCGCCGATGTATAAGAATTTTGAAAATTTAATTACGTGACGTCGTTTTAACCACCAAGAAGAACATTTTCTTATTCGTGATAGACGTTTGAAACAAGATTGATTCAACAATTTGAAGAAGGTATTTGAATTTGTTATCACGATTCTAAAATCTACAACCATGGAAACATTTCTCTCTGCAACGTAGCATCGATCTGTTGACATGTTTTGTGTGAAAGAACAGGATCACTACAAGATGATAAATACAAAGAGAAACTTATGACTACAAACTCATTTAAAACCTGTATGGCTTACTGTTTGAACAACTTCTCTCATTGGATAATTTTGTTCACTTGATGTTAAGTCTGTTTCTAATTTTAATACTCTTACATCTTAAAATATATGTGGTAAAAATTGATAAAATATAAAGGAATTGCAAATTAAAGTCAACCCTTATATCATAATGTAACAAACGATGACTATAGGTATTTAGCTCACTGTAAAATGGTTAAACGAAGAAAAACAAAAAAAACAACGGATTTTTTTATTGAAACATTTATGAAAAACGTCGATTTAAGCTACCCCACCGTGTGACACCGACCTTAGTAACGCCACTGGATCTTATGAGCAACTTCTCTACTTCTCACACTTATATCACACCTTTGGTATCAAAGCGCCAACAGAAAAACAAATATTTGTCTCTTGTATATTCAAAGAGACTTAAAGAGCTTCTGGGTGTCTGTGAAAAAGTTGATACCAAATTATGAAGACAAAAGATTCAAGTGACAGATTGGGCGTTCAATTTGTTTTTGTTTTTGTTAACTGCAAACCCCCTCGGTGCACTTTGCAGGCAGGGCCGATAACCTAGAGTAGAGATTTCCTTAAGATGTAAACAGACTTGTTGTTGACAGTCACGTGTCATGACAGGTAATGTTGGACAGATTTATGTCAAAGTAATTTCTCTTCTTCTCTTGTGTAGGTTTGTTGACTTGACATCACGTTACAGGACTACAGTATACAGATGTCATCTTTTCTGAACAACTAATCTACTATGTATATTCACCCGACACTAAATATCAGGGCCGGACTTAGCCATAGTGGGTTCCAGGGCCGGTCATAGGCCACTGCAACCTATGCGGTCGCAGTGGGCCCCGTGCTTTCATAGACCCCACGCTTACTCTAGTTGTAATTATTAAATTGCAAAATATATACGAACAATTCCATGAAATCTCCTGAATCTATTAAAATCTCCTGAAAACTTATAAAAATCTCATGAAATATAGACATATAGGTAGCAAGGTTCGTAATATAAACTATAATTGATATGCATTGTGTAAAGAATGAATAAAATTCAAAGTTGATTTTTTTTTTAATACAAAATCTACATTTTCACGTATTATCCTTTTTTCCGACCCATACAGGGCCCCGCGCAATCAGTTTCGCGGTGGGTTCCTATTTCAAACGGATTTCGCGGGGCCAAGTTTGGGCAGGGAAGCGGATAATAAGTGAAGTTTAAGAGTTGAATTAGAAAATAAATTCATCTATGCATTTTATTCATTCTTTACTACGTACTACGTAAAGATTTACTTTACGAGCCTTTCTTGTATCAAAGTCATAAAGTGAATCATAATAATTCTGTTTCCTACATAGATCACGCTCAATAGCTAGAATTACCAAATGTTTCAATCTATCTTTGAGAATTGTTGACCTCAAGTAATTCTTCATTAGTTTGAGGCGCGAGAAGGTTCTTTCACCAGATTACCAAATACGGCTGATGCATAATTCCACGCGTAAGATTGGCGTTTTCCATATTGAATGAAACCTCAAAATGACAATTTTTGTCTATATTTTTCCGTATATTTTAAGGACGTTTTCAAGTACTTTGTTATTTCGGGAGGTTTCCATGAGCTCCTGGTAAATCGACAGGAAGGAGCGGGAAATCTGTTTTAAGTTATAAAATTGATTAATTTAATAATCTATACACCTAGAATTAGCGCGGGTCCTCTGAAAGTGCGGGTCCTATGAAAGTGCGGGGCCCACTATGGTCGAAAAGGTTGCAGTGGCCTAAGGCCGGTCCTGCAAAATAGCGGTGTATGGTACACCAACGGTCGACTAGTATTTCTATATTAACCTCGATGTTTCTTTGACAGAGAGAGGTAGAGAGAGGTAGAGAGAGAGAGAGAAAGAGTGATGGTGAAAGAGAAAGTGGGAGAGAGCAAAGGAGAGTGAAAGCGAGAGAGAGAGAGAAAGAAAGATGGAGAGATTATCCTCGATGTTTCTTTAATGGAGAGAGAGGAAGAAAGAGCTAAAGTGAGAGAGAGAGAGAGAAAGATGGAGAGAAAGAGAGAAATAGAAAGACGGAGAAAGAGAAAGTGAGAGAGAGCAGAGTGAGAAAGAGAGAAAAAGAAAGAGGGAGAGAGACAGAAAAGAAGAGAGAAATATAGAGAAAGAAAGAGAAAGAGCGAGAAAGAGAGATAGAAAAAAAGAGACAGACCCACAGACCCACAAATTAAGTTAACATTTGAATGTTTCCAAGTAATAATTTCATTGCCGAGGGAACAAAGGAGTATTGTCAATCTTGTATCTGTCTAGTATACTAACATTGAACTGTCGTTTGTTTTTTTACTTTTTTTTTCTCGACTACTTGTCTAAGTGCAGTTTAAATTGTTGCCGATAATCTTGCTAGCAACATTTGGAATTAGATTCTATTTCTATTTCTAATGTTCATATTACAAAACCAGGCAGAGATGAAATGAACAAGACAGGCACAAAACAGTCTGACTTCGGCATTTCAATCCAGACTTTCGTTTCCACGTTTCAATCTCTGGTGGAAATATCTTCCATTACTATTCAATAGGTAGGCTCGGGGAACGTGAAAGCTCGTTGTGCTGGTCACACAACATTCTTTCATTATCGATACCTAGATCTATTGAAAGGTCAGCTCTATAAGTCCGAATCTACTTTTCCACAGTTTCTGTACTTCGTAATCTCCAAGCCATAAAGGTGGCACAGCGGCTGAGCTGTTATGAGCTTGGCTTTCGAACCTGGGGTCCTGGGTTCGAATCTTGGTGAAGACTAGGATTTTGATTTCAGGATTTTCAGGGCACCCCTGATTCCACACATTTCTAATGGGTACCTGACTTTAGCTGGGGAAAGTAATGGCGGTAGGTCGTTGTACTGACCACATGACACCCTGGTCATTAACAGTTGGCCATAGAAACAGATAACCAGGTCACATCATCTGCCCTGTAGACCGCAAGGTCTGAAAGGGTACATTTATTTTAAACTTGAAGCCCTAAAGAGTAGTCTACTGGAACAACCCGGAAATGTTTCCTTTGAAAACACAAATTATTAAAATAATTACGTAGACCAACTGGGTACGTCAAGGCAGACAACTGTGTCACCGACCAGATTTATGAATGAACAAATTGTGTGTGAAATGACGTGTTTCCCCGCGTGCATCGACCAGCACGTGAGCGAGATTGGTGACGCGAGGATTGAGAACAGCGACGCTGGCGGGCGAAGCAAGTTGGTAAGCAAGCGTCATAGTTCAAACAGTGGAGACGTAATTGTCCCCCTTTACTATTACCATTGAAAAATAATACACAAAATAAATGCTTTTGTGTCAATAGACAATCAGAGTTATCTTTCGTGCTAAATCTTGTTATTGCTTTTAAATGCTCTAAATATTTGATCGCGCTATAAAAAAAAGTTCCACTATTAAAGGAAAAGATAATTTCGTTCTATTGTTCTGATTGGAATTAAACCTGATATTGACAGTTCGATCTGCAAGGTAAGCTAATCCTTATCTTTACGAGGAAGATGTAAAAAATGTAGACTATATAGGGAAAGTTAATGATAAATGAAAACAAAGGAATTTAATTATGGTGTTTATGGTGTCTGCACTGAAGATTGTAAACATGCAAAATACGAAAACAAAAATAATTTAAAAAAAAAACAAATCATTTTATCAGTTAATTTGGATCAGTCATTACCATGATCTATGGTAGATCTATACTAGCAATAAAAAATCTGTGTGATTATAAATCACCATTTGGAATGGGGCAGAAAGAACGGGACATCTGGGTGATCGCTTTATTTTTTTTTTTTCTAAGAAGGGAAGGACCTCAATTTAAAATTATGGGCTTTTCAGACGACAGCCTAATATAAGGGGGACTATTTCAGCTTATAACACCACTTCAGTCAAGTACTATTTCTTTACCTTGAAAGAGATACCAAACACTGCAATTTATTACCAATAGTTAATTAACTAATTGGTTAATTTAAAAAAAAAGATTCTTGTGTTGTCAGGTAAAAGAAATAATTGTGCGAAATTTCAGTTTGATTTGATATTGGGGGCCGGAGAAACAAACTGTGCAAACTTTTGGCCAGACAGACAAAGTGAGTTGATACAAAGTGAGTTGATACAAGCTTTATAAAATTTCCTTGTACGATCTACTTTTAAACGGACACTGGACTTCTAGTGGTATATAATTCAAATCCTAGTATCACCAACGCTGTCATCATAAGGTTGTCGGATCCCATATGTTTTTTTTTTCTTTTTCCAATGCACGTGTATATAGGGCCGGATTTAAGTGAGGGCATGTGAGGCTACAGCCTTGGTGCCTCCACAAAAGAAATAAAAATAAACTTTTGTAAACTTTTGTTTTTCGCATTTTACGGTTGACAAAAAACGTCATGCTGAATAAGTGTATGCATGTAGCATTCTCGGAATAAGTGAATACAGCTCAGGACTTAAGACAGGGCGTTCTACCATGGGCCTTACTTCCACAAACTCATAAATATAGGCTACTCTTTTTTTAACTATTAAATTAACTGTTCAATAACTCTTTCTTTCTTCTAAAATATAGCTTGCCCTTACATATAAGTATTTTCATTCTTATTAGGATCTTTATTTACGCTTTCGAGAAATTGTAAGGCCACACTCAAAAGACTCCACATACTTAAATTCAGCCCTGTACATACAAACTCATGAACAGACCCAGCAGGCCATATGGTCTATTAACATTTCACACAAACATGTAACAATTTGTGTATAAAAGATTCAGATAAATTCAAAACATGTTTATATTGACTAAGCAAAAGAAAGACAGGATACGCTTTCGGAATAGTGTTCAGTATAATTACCATATGTCCTTCTTTCGGAATAGTGTTCAGTATAATTACCATATGTCCTTCTTTCGGAATAGTGTTCAGTATGATTACCATATGTCCTTCTTAAATAAAAGTGCACGTGTACAAAAAAATAGTTTGAATTTTTAATGTATAAAAACAAGGAGTTTGCCTTTACGACACAAAATGTAGCCTAGCACTAATTTTGAACCACATAAAGGTGAAGGCCAATCGGAATTTCAAAAGCACCTTTAGGTTTGGACATCAAGAAACAAAAAACGACGCACTAGTTCAAACAAGAGTGGATCTAAAACTTTTGAGGGGAGGGGATATATGTATATTGCTTTTATACATTCTCAGATGCGCAAATGCATTTTCATGAAGTGTACAACTCGCTATCTGTTTATTTAAAAAAAGGTCAAGTGTAGTAAAATAAAACAAGGGGGCGAGCATGTTGCGTATCTCTTTTATCTGACATCGTAAGATTACCTTCATTTTAAGCGAGACTTCTTGAGTAGGTAGTTTTGACAGCCAAACTTCTCAGCATTACAAATACAACCGATTGTATTGGTCCCTTTCCGATCTCTAATAGAAATGCTCCCAAAAGTCTGAGATTTAGATTAGGGCAACTTTGGCGGAGGAAGTCCAAAAAAACATTAAATGTCTTTGAAAAAGAATATTTGAAAAAGTATATAAGTAATCAATTGTGTTCAATACGCCTCTAAAAAGTTCATTTTGTTAGAGAAATATAATTAGTCTTGCTAAGCTCTGAAAAAAACATACTAGAGAGAAAGAATAAAAAGTAAACCTGTTACTTTTCATTGTTTAATGAAAATTATGAAAATGAAAGTGAGTTCTAGGCCCAAAGTTATTTATATTGCAGGAAAATCTGAGACTGAAAAAGACGAGTAGGCAAAAAGTAATTGGGTTCAAAACACATCACAATGTTCCACTTATACTTACAAGTTTCTTATGAATTCAAGATTTTCAAAACAAAATCTTTCTTTAAACAAATATGAGTAATATATGTTAGAGAATAATTTAGAACCTTATAAAGTACATTAAATCTGTCGTCATATTAGAGACTTCAACAGATCAGGGTCCTGCAGTTTATATTGTCATATTAGAGTGGGAGAGAGCGAGTTGAAAAAAATGTAATATTTAGCATCCATACCTGTTATTAGTGATGTACTTTTAATAACTAATATAACTTTTATTAATATTAGTGAGACACTTTTGAGACACAAAGTCTGCAAATTTTGTCACTAAAATAAGCCCACCCGATAGCCAAAATCTATCCTAGCAAGATGTAAGTAATAGGGTTTTTCTTTTTGAGTCGGAGAATTATTGATGTGTTGTACGTGGCTGCTGAGTCCCCGCTGTGACCTACATATTGAAACTGCCATCACAGATATATCCGTTGTCCGGCGGTGGTCAAGTTATATTTATTTGTGTTTACGTTTGTCATCGACAGTAGATTTTCTTTTGGTCTCAAATCTGTCTCCCGTGGTTTTTGGAATAAACCTTCAGCTTTCTCCTTCAGGCGCCGCGTGTTGCCAGGTGCTCTCTTCCATGCCAGTTATGCTAACAGGATAAGTGGGGAATAAGTAGTGCACTAATTTATGATGGGACGATTTGGTCAATTGCGTTCAAATGTTTCTGCAACAGTTTTTTTTTCAATATATTCATTATTGAACGTTTCATTTAAATTAAAAGAAAGATCTACACAAACACTAATACAAATCTTTTGTTAGATACAGTTATACTGATATAAGTCTATGGGAATAGCTATAAGTAAGATTTGGAATTTTTATCATTTTGTATACATTTTTTTTTATTATTAGATTAATAGGCACTAAAAGTACTTCTTAGTTGATCTACTTTCAATACTAGTAATCTTAACAACATTCTTTGCTCCACGATGGCAGCTGTTAGTATCTAAAGATCAGTGTTGACATCGTAATGACAAGTTTCAGTAGAATAAGTTGAGAGACATTGAGTTCCGGAGAACTTCTGAAGTGGGGTTGCAATCACGAATGCACAGGGATCATGACTATTTGGGCCAAGTGCCATTAAAATAGTCTTTTATCACGTTGAAAAAACAACATAATAACTTGAGTATCTTGGCACTATTACTTGTGAGAGTCCTTATTGAAATGTGCTGAAATGAAACTGTTCCTTGTTAAGGTGACGTATTCATTCGATATTCTTTTATACTCATTCCTACAGGTTGAATCGATTTGTTCTTTGTCAAACTCTATCTTCCAGTTTCTTACTCTCTAAAGAGAGAGAGAGAGAGAGAGAGAGAGAGAGTGAGAGAGAGAGAGAGAGAGAGAGAGTGATCGAGAGAGAGAGAGTGAGAGAGAGAGAGTGAACAAACCATGGTATATTTCAACTCACGCTAACTTACCCCTTTATCCTCAAAGGACTGTTGTTATGTGCATATAAATGGAAATACCTTAGTCTCCCTCGTATGAATGAAGTTGTATAAGGTTTAGTTGTAACGGCTACTATTGTTTTAAAATTAAGTATGCCCATTATGCACATACGTATAAACCTTTTCTTAAACAAAATAAAAAGGGTATCTTGTATATTGTAAATGTGATCTAGATGTTTTATACCTGAATTATGGAATGTATAGGCACAACTGGCTAGCTAGAGCCCTCTACTGGTTTTGTGAGGAAAAGAAAAACAAATAAAATAATATTAAAATAAAAAGAAAAAAGGGAAAGCAGCCAAATCTAATAAGTAATTGAACAAACAAAGCTTATAAAAGAGGAAGAACCGCAAAGTTACTGACATGTATGTTAATACTGCAATATTTATCTACCTTTTTATATAAAACAAAATTAATAAATAACCACTAATTTATTTAAAAAAATGGTTTATTTTATTACAGATGCACGCGTTTTCATTAATAATTGATAATTTCAACTTTATCTGTTTATGGAGTGTGTGTGTGTGTGTGTGTGTTTCTATTGTAAAGGTGGGAAGAGGTTAGCAATTGGCTGGTGTCTATATAGAGGGTGAATGGTGCAAAAGAAGTGACATTGTCTTCAGCGGTCTTATTATGGATACATGACTCCGGAATGCTAGAGTGAAAAGACGTGCGTTTTTTTTGTGTGTGAGTTGTTCAAAATACTTTTGTTAAACATTACTCAAGTTAACTAATCTTATTTCATTTTAGCTCGAGTTACATTTGTCTAATTGTAATGAAAGTTATATTTTATATTGTTCACAATGAAGTTATTCAAGTTATTTCAAGTTTTACAAGTTAAAATTTAATACGTCTACAGTGGTTTAGTTTTCTAACAACTTTTTGGCGCTACAATTCAATAACCAAATAGCTAACCTCTTCTAAAGGCGGTTGGTCGTTGTGCTGGCCACATGAAACCCTCGTTAACCGTAGGCCACAGAATCAGATGACCTTTACATCATCTGCCCTATAGACCAAAAGGGCTGAAAGGGGAACTTTACTTTTTTTAACCTCTTCCAACTGTTACCATAGAAACACAAACACACATTCCATAACAATCTGAGAATGGGAAGTGGGCGAAATAACATATATCTACTATGAACCAGACAGACAGACAGACAGAGTTGATATAAGCTTTGTAGAAACTAGAAATCTGTAAGATTATAATAGCAAATAAAGAGTTATAGATATTGTAATAAATTACAGAATGAAACATATAATATCAATTTCAAGAGACTGTGTCCAGTGTTAATTTAATATGGACGTTGTTATTATGAGTTGAACTAGGGGGTTATAACACAGGAGTAGCCTTATGGACCTCACGTAGAAAAGAAAACAAACAATTGAAGTTTAATATCACCAATGTGTCATGTTCAATAAACAAGTTAATGAGGCCAAGTAAAGGTCGTGTCGTTGTCTCCTCTGAGTTGTGATGTACTACTAAGATTGTGATTGAACAGTCCCTGTCATTTCTGGCCACGTGCGCGATGTTCGTTCAAATGTCACGCCTGTCTCCCTTTGGGCTGTGTACTTTTCAATTAAATTTTGAGGCAGGAGGTAAAGAGGAAACTGAAAAGTCTTGTGTAAGTCCTAGAAGGTGGCCAGGGAGAGTTGAACTATGAAGGAATGCACGTGCGGTCAATGGAATAAAGTAGGTGATTGGTCTAAATTTCATTATGGAAATCAATGAGCAACTTTGTATTATTCTTTTGCCTGTCTATCTATCTATCTATCTATCTATCTATCTATCTATCTATCTATCT
>JADKLZ010019686.1:4734255-4749341 GCA_021533235.1 Biomphalaria straminea | reverse complement strand
CATTTCTAAAACTACAGTTAAAAATAATTCTTTTGCTTTCAAACTCATTTATTTAATCAAGCGTTTAAAGTCTAGGATCAAGGTTATGTTGAAACTTTTACGTAGGTCAAATTATTAAAATTGAATTGTGCGAAAAACGGTAAAAAATGTAAAAAAAAATTCTCGTGAACCTGACCCTCCTATTTGAAGTCTAATGCTCTACCAACTTAGCAAACCGAGTCTTGTTAATAGTAGAGGAATCACACACACAAAATAAAGTGACCAAAATTCTGTACTTTTTAATAGCTCTAAAAGTTTAGAACTAAATTAATATGTCTCATATTTACTTTCAAAATTTGTTTCATTTATCATGTCAATCTAGATCTTAAGCGTTTCTTTTAAAAGAATATAGTCGTAATAAAATAGTCTGTCAGGTGCCAAAGACTTCGTATCTAGGTCTAAATGTTTACAATTAGGCCTTGAGCGAACAGGAAGGGCTTAGTTTGTATATCGTTGTCTTTTAAAAACATATTGGTTCTAAATTGCGTATAAAGAATTGTTTATCGTAAACGTAACCGTTTGCTGTTCCGATCATAAAAATATGTTAGTTGTCCTAGATCCAAGGTAAGAGAGAACAGGTTACATTTTCGCGTTCCTTTCGTCTACGAGAATTAGGCATAGGTCAATAATCAGTCAGGGCCTTTAAAAATATATCTATATATTATTTCTCAAAGTAAATAGGTCAAACGTGCAACAACACAATGCAACAAGTAAATAGGGAAGATCCCATGGCGCACGCACCACGGTGTGCATGGACCCAATCCGCACCGCACTTTTTCATTCACAAAATAGCATAGACATAAAGAAATCAATAGACCGGGAAAAGGAAGTAACTTCGTGAAAACACATGTATATATATATATCTACTATTGAATTACAAAAGATTTCAATAATTTCCGGAGATTTCCAGCACTTTTTCGTAGGTCTATATTTAATAACATTTCAGGAGATATCGCAGGGGCTCCTGGTAAATCAAGAGGCAGCGGGAAATCTGTTATATGTTATAAAATGGTTTAATTTAATAATTTATACATCTAAAATCTGTTCCTAGATCTAGATCTAGATCTAAAACTCGAATTCAACTCTAAGAAGATTATAGAACTTCTCTTCGCAAGTATAGTTTTATGCTTTAGCACATGAACATACTAATTATAGTCCATTTAATCAAATTAACATTCAAATTTGTTTTTCTAAAGCATTGTTACACGAGTGCAGCTATATTCTTAATATCGCGTAAATTAAGGTCAATTAGCCATTTTTTTTAATCTCCATTCATAGTATTTTTCATTCATGAATTCACGCATTTTTACTTATAACAAGCAAATGGGAAGATCCCATTGCGCAACATGGTGTGAATGGGAAATAATATATCCATATCCGCACTATTTTCATTCACAAAATAGCATAGCATATTTTTTTTTAATTTAAAAAGATTTTAATAAGGTCCGGAAATTTCCAGAACTTTTTCGACCGGCGGCATAGCATTTAATAACATTTCAGGAGATTTCCAGGGTGCTCCTGGTAAATCAAGAGGCCGCGGGAAATCTGTTATGTTTTATAAAATGGTTCAATTTAATCATTTATATACCTAAAAAATTAGCACGGGTCCAAAGAAAGTTCGGGACCCACTGTGGTCGCATATGTTGCAGTGCCTAAGGCCTGCCCTAGAAAATAGCGGCGTATGCTATGCCGCCGGTCGACTAGTATATATATATATTCCTCTAAGTCTGAGGTCAAACAACAACATGCAAGCAAGCAAGCAACAACAAGCAAGCAAATAGGGAAGATCCCATGGCGTACGCACCACGGTGTGAATGGACCCAATCCGCACTATTTCATTCACAAAATAGCATAGACATAAATAAATATAGACCGGAAAAAGGAAGTAACTTCCTGTAACTTGAAAACACATGTATATATATCTACTATTGAATTATGATTTCTAAATTATGAAAAAAAAAATTGCATGATCCTCAGTCTTAGAGATTAAACACAATTTATAGACATAAAATAATGCACAAACAATTGTAATGCACAAATTTTTGTATTATAAAACTCTCTTATGAATTTGTGTAACGAATGGAAGGGAGGTTAAAAAAGTGGAAGCCGGAAGAGATTATATACACAGATAGATACTACTCTCAGGTTTGACTTTAGCGAGGGAAATCTGTTATATCATGTTATAAAATGGTTCAATTTAATAATTTATACACCTAAAAATTAACACGGGACCAAAGAAAGTGCAGGGCCCACTGCGGTCGCATATGTTGCAGTGCCTATAAGGCCTGCCCTGCAAAATAGCGGTGTATGATATGAAAAATTTAAAAATTGCATTGCGTGTTTCCAACATGACGAATACAAACTTTTCTTGATTATAGATGTGTTAGTGCTCCTGGGACTCATTTAAATCGACAGGATGGCGCGGGGAATCTGTTGTAAGTAATAAAATGGCTTAATTTAATCATTTTTATACTTTAAATTAGAGCGGTTCCTATAAAATTGCGTGTCCTATGAAATGCGGGCCCCACTGCGGTCGCCGGCCCTGGTAAATAGCGGCGTATGCTATGCCGCCGGTCAACTAGTATAATCTATATTTCTATGTATGAAAGGCTAATTCATAAAAAAAAACAAGCTATACATTTTTTAAACCATATTAAAGTTTCCAATAGACATGCAAAACTGTATATTCACTATCAAATGCATTTTAAAGCTACTCACCATAGGTTTATCTCCTCCTACTACTTAAGGGTCAAATTTTTGTTTGTACGTTAGTTCGTCGGTCGGGTGATCCTATTTCTAACGGCCCTTCTGCCTGTATGACAAGCTGTCCGTCAGATTAAATGGTCATCAATAAAGTTTCTTTTTTTTTAAATCTAAGTAATATTTCCATTTCATCATTGTGTCCGTCGTGGTCAGTTGCGACACAATGAGTTCTATTGGTCTCTAAACAAAAAATATTTTTCTCATTCGAGGTGCCCCCCCCCTCAGTCCAACATAGGTACGCCACTGAGCCTCATGATTGTGTGCGTTTGGGTGTAGTCAGTTTTTACAGTGTAAAAGGGAATAATTTCCTCTAGATCTAAAATTGAGATGCCGAAGTCGAAGGGTTAATGTAAGACTACAGCTGTCTATAAGGAGGTAGCGATGTTAAGGAAACTAGTATTCAAGGGACAAAATACGTAAGGTAGCACTACTAACAGCTAGTTCTTAATAGGATGCTCGTTACTGAGTGAGACATTGGTGAAGTTTTGGGGATAATTGCAAGCGTTACTCACGTTTATGATTAGTCCTGGAAATAGGCGTCATGGCTATTTATAGACATAACTTGTAATGGTCAGTGACGTGACCACATGGTAAATGCTCCTTAGGGTCAATTTCCTTTTGCAAATTAATCTTCAGTTACTATTATAGTATAATAATCAAGTTTTAAGATATATATATATATATATATATATATATATATATATATATCAGCTTGTTTTAGACATATTTAATCTTTTAATGTCAAACACTTTTGAAGCTGTTGGCCTTTAATTGAACTTGGCAAAAGCATTTCCCTTGAGAGTTACAAGTTAAAAAAACAGCAACTTCAACTTAAGAGTTAAGTGAGACAAACTAGGATCTATTTTAAATCTAGAAATATTTTAAATATATATTTAGAGCTAATGATATTTCTTGAGCAGAATGTTGGAGTCTTAGTATTTGAACGCTGAATGTGAGCAGGAGTAATAGGAAGGGAAGCCTTCAATGAGAAAATACATGTCTTAGTTTTGAATTTTATATACGATCTAGAGCTACTCTAAATAACAAAATATCATCTTGAGGGGTGCCCCCAAATGAGTGCTTTTTACATTAAAAATTAAGTATTACGCAAAATGTAGGGGCCCCCAAAGAGATCAGTCCCCCCGGGGCCCCTAAACGATGGAAAATCTCTAGCTACCCCCCTGCATTTCCAACTTCCATTACAGCAATAACATAATCAACAGCTGCAACATCTACAACACCAGCAAATAAACATTAAAAGACCTTAAACCATGTCAAGAGACGTAGTGAGGGATGGGGCAAAGGGGGCACGATGTTACGGGCGCCACCCTGAGGAGTGGGTGCCATACGAAGCCTTTATTTCTATGTGATGCTCATAGAAAATGTGGTGGGGCGCAAAAAATTTGCCTTGCCCCGTGCGCAAGTTTTGTTCACTACGCCTCTACCCATACCCAATACCTTGAAAAAGATCAAGTGGACATTTGCTAAGAATCGCAACGAAATTATTAACAGAGCTAGGTCTGTTGAGTTTTGATTGGTCAGTTACAGAACGATTGAACAGAGCTAGGTCTGTTGAGTTTTGATTGGTCAGCTGTGTTCTGAAATATTACAGAACGATTGAACAGAGCTAGGTCTGTTGAGGTTGGATTGGTCAGTTGTGTTCTGAAATATTACAGAACGATTGAACAGAGCTAGATCTGTTGAGGTTGGATTGGTCATTGGTCCACTGAAATATTACAGAACAAAACGCAAGCTATGACTAATTAGCTGCCTGTATTTACTCTGGCTAGCTATTCAAATGTTCCCCTTTATGATTCATGTTGGAGACGTCTACTTGTAGACAAGAGTACATTCATTAGTTTGTTGCTAAATATAACTAAAGTACTTGAAATAGGCTGAAGTTGCCCGAGGTTGGTGCAATAGCAAGAGAGTAGTAGATCAAAACACATTTATATAAAGCACAATAGAAGACATGTCGCATTTGGTTTGGAGCCTACAGTCTACATCTTAAGTTTGTATCTTATTTTAGGAGTGGTACTATTCATTTCACCTGTAAAAGTGACTTAAATGTAATAGAAATTCACTGACGTGCAGTCGGTCCAATAGCTGTAACATTGACATCATCTCATTACACCAGCTGTATTGATTAAAAATATTTACGGCCCAAACAAAAAATAAAAACACCCCCACACACAAACAAATCTCTGTAAGTTTCTGAGATTGTCATAAAACACATTATTTTTTTTTTCCATTTAGAGTATCTTATGAAATACAGACCCAACATTCAAAAAAGAAGATGATTACGTTCTACGAGTGTTGCTAGATAAATCTAGTTATGCATGTTAATCAATGATTTTAATTCTGCCATGTAATTGGTTTCCGAGCTGACTCGGGCAACCCATTCCATGCTCTTATAGCACTAGGGAAGAAGGAGAGTTTGAACAGATTTGTCCTAGCATATGGAACAATGAATCTGTCTCTATCTTTGTCTTTCTGTTTATTTTGTTTAGGTTTTGTTTTTGTATTTGAAGATTATGGTTCAGTGTTGAGTTAAGGGGTCCCAATGTTTGATTTGAAATTTTAATACTGTTATCATTACGGTAATTCCATAGCTGGTTTTCATTTATTATCACACCTAAATATTAAACGTTTTTAGTGTTTGTTACTAGTTTGCCATGAATAAGAGACGTGGACTATATAGTTTTAGTGTTTTGTTACTCTTAATAACTGGCGTTTTTTCCAGGTGAAAGGCATGTTTTAATTTGATTCACTTTTCTGTAATTCGTCAATTTCTCTTTATATACTTTCTGTATCTTGTGTTGTTTTTATTGTTCTATATATTAAACAGTCCTTCGTACTCTGGTCTGGTAAAGACATGGCTGAAAAAGTATTTTGAACACTTGTGCTAGCTCATTGCTTAGTTCTTTGAGTACTCTAGCTGGTATACCGTCACGACCTGATTCTTTATTCAGTTTAATGTTCGCTAATAGTTTTTTTGATCTTTTTTTGTACTTCTATATTTCCTATGTTGCCGACTTCGTTGAAATTATTAATTAAGTAATATCTCTAAGAATTCTTGAGCAAAGGATTTATTTAGCTTGTTAGCTTTAGTTTCATTATCATTATTTTTAAAAGTTATCTTCTCCTTTTAATGGTGCTACTCCTGTATGTTTTCATTTTCTTAGACTTAATGTATGACCATGGCTTTATTGTCATCCTTTGACATTGCATTGTTAATATTTTCACTCTGCAGCTGTCTGTTAATTTTTTGGGGTTAATTGTTTAATTTTAATATACTTTTTATATACTCTTTTTCTCTTTTTATATTGGTTACTGCATTTATCTGACAGTGTATTCGTACTATAGTAATGTAAAGTTTACCCTTTCAGACCTTGTGGTCTATGGGGCAGATGATGTAAAGGTTATCTATTTCTGTGGCACATTGTTACCGTGATAGTTATGTGACCAGCACAATGACCAACAGTCTTTACTTTCACCAAACTAACGTCAGGTACCCATGAGAAATGGATGGTCTCAGAGGCGCCCTAAAGATCCCCAAAGTAAAAATCTTAGTCTTCACCATTATTCGAAACCAGGGCCTATGTTTTGGTAGCCAAGCGCTTTAGCACGCAGCAGTAGTAGAGAATTATTTAGAAACTGTTTACGTAGATTGCTATTAAAAAACGTTTCATTAAGTTAGCTTTATTGTTAGAAGTTATTCTTGCTAACTTCCTAAAGAACCATAACAAAGTTTTCCAGAAATAACAAAAAGAAAAAAGGGAAAGATAATTCTAAAAGGACACAGGCAATATGAAGTGGGTAATCTCATAGACCAGGGGAGACAAGAAAGTAAAACAAATGGAAACATAATATTGACCCAAGTGGAGAAAGAATTAATTGGTAGTTTCGGTCAATAGCCTCCAAGTCATCACTTTGTGCTGACCAGTAGTCGGAGTAAGAAAAGTCACAAGCACTATTGTGTTACTATAAAAGAATCTGTGCAAATAGATCGATTCTGGGGTATGAGATTGTAATCAGACATTCCTACCTGATGTGAACCAATGAAGATTCATGCTATACTAATTCAGAGGCAAAAAACTTAGTACATTCATAAAGACATACAATGTAGTCTAACTTCTCATCTTTTGTACCAACTTACAGTGAATGCGTCCAAGGTAAATAGTAAAGGGTAATGAGTTTAGGAAAGACAAAATGAAGGTTAAGTTTTTGTGTGTGTAGATATTTTTGGAATAAACTAATCTTATATTAGTTCAATTGAAGATATAATATTATTGGATATACTCATTGATATTGGTATCTACATGTCAACTAACTTATATTTTTCGAATATTAGGTGTTTACAGTCAACAAATCTATGTTTTCAGGACCCAGTGACTTATGTCTAATTAGATTGTGAACATGTCTATGTAAATCAAATATATCGTATAGGACAGTGTATCCAAAAGTGCGGTACCAAACCCCTATGGGTACCGGAAGAGGGTAGCATTGTAGCTCATTAAGAATGCAGATTTTTTTAAAATGTTAATTTATTTTGTTCAGTTTATAAATACTTTTTATTATTTTTAAACATTACGTCGAAAAATTTCTTCTCAGATTAAAACTAAAAACCAGGGAACCAAATGATGATGATTTGTCTCAACACAACGCCATCCTTCTCGTTGTTCCAAATCAATGTTATTTAGAACAGAACTTAACATTTACTTTTTTTTAATTATTATTATAGCTTTTATATAGCGCTACTTTCATGCTTATAGCATGCTCAGAGCGCTTTGGTCCAATCTCATTTGTGGACCAGTGGGGGGGGGGGAGGGGGTACCTAGGAGTTGGTCCCCGTGCTGCCTTTGGGCGCTCAGTAAACACAACTCTGCCCGAGTCGGGTGTCGAACCTCGAGCCCCCTTCTAGGTAGCCAAGCAAACCAAGCTCAAGCCGCACTTGGCCTCTCGACCACGCTTCCCACTCCCACTACTTGATGAACAATTTCATTCGTTTTTTTTTTTTGTTTTTTTGTTTGTTTTTTTTTGATGTAGGCTTACCAAAAAATCGTTATAAAAATAAATTCATTGGGATGGGGGGGAGGGGAGGAGAATTCTAGAAGATGTACAGATAGATCAACAGTTTGAGAAAAAAACTGCCATAGAGTATAGGTCTGGATAAAAACACCTGAAACACGAGCTCTCCTACTTGTCATTGTGTGTACAGACACATGTACGCTTGCTAACAATATTACTATTACTATAAAATCATTTTGACTGTTTGATTCCTTGCGTTCTTCTTTACTTAGTCAAGCAGCTTCTAGGCTTCATGGATACATTTGAATTCCAAGCCAAACACGACACTAATACTAACTGTATTACTGTGTTTTCTATAAGTCTGTTTTGCTCAAGCTTATTCGGCCGGCGGGCCATTTTGAATTCCAACGTTCGTGTCGCTGGCTACATGAAATAAAATAGGATATGTTTGTAAAATGTTTTACATGTTTCGGATGTTCCTTCAGAGCTGAAGATCGTTACTTCCTAGTCCAAACCTCCCGCAGGACGACGGGGAATGGGAGCGGGCAGGGTTTGAACCCTGGACCATCGATAAATCTGAACGACAGTCCAGCGCGCAAACCGCACGACCAGCCATCCATAGGTACGAACCCTTTTTGTAAATATATTTAAAGAAAGTTTTTTCTTTCATTTTTTAGAGGGGATTTTCTCCACTTTGTGTTGAGGTTTCCGCAGACCGAATAGAACTACATCCCGGGCCGGTTGTGACCCGCGGGCCGTATTTGTGCAACGTTGGTATACGTTATTAAATTGAATAAGTTATATAGTATCAGTCAATCCATTATTTAAGACGAGACTAAGAATGATTAGAAACTCTGCATATAAAATATTCTTCTGAATGTCTGGCTGGTCAACAACATCATACTCACTAACACAGGCCTGTATGTTTTTCTTTCTCCGTGTCCGCGCCAAACAATTGTTCCTCTGCTGTTGGTCTTGGTTTGTTTAACCCACAGGTTGATAGAGCCCGTCTCTCCATTCCTCACCCCCCTCTCCCAACCTCTTTTTTTTATCCTTTTTTTTTATTCAACTGGACATATGACTAGCACTGTGCTAGTCATATGTCCAAGCAGTAAGTACTTTAGAGTGGATGTACTATTGAAACTAACACATCAACTTTTAAGGACAACATAATTTCTTCAGACAATTCGACAATTTATTGGACTATTTGTTATATCAACTGAGGCTCTTTTATAAAATACAATTCGATGCTACTGAACCGAATAGTATTCGGGAAGAAAAGGATTAAATTGAAAGTCAATGAATCGTCCGTTTTTAAACAAACAACTCCATGTTGGTTTTTTTGCGGTTTTAGTGAAAAAAAAATAAAATCTTAAAATGATGATTCCAATACAGTTTGCATCCTTAAAATAGCACACGATTTATTTGTAAATCAAACACAAACACTTGAAATAAAAAAAAAAGATCTTTTCAATGTTCTTTCAAATTTACTCACTCACTCACGCATTAACTCACTCACTCACTCAGTCTCACTCACTCACTCACTGACTCACTCAGTCTCACTCAGCCACACTCACTCAGTCTCAGTCATGCACTCACTCTCTCAATCACTCACACACTAATTCACTCACTCACTCAGTCCCTCAATCACTCACGCACTCACTCACTCACTCAGTCACTCACTCAATCAGTCAGTCTCACTCACTCACTCACTTACTCACACACTTAGTTCCATTGAGCTAAATTCTCACTAGTTCATTCACACACATACACACACGCACACAAGAGTACGCATACACACAAAACTAAGAAAACAAATATGTTAAGAACTTATGTGATTAAAAATACAAAAGGAACGCTCCAGCCCAACTCAAGGTTTAAATTAGTTGTGTGCTTGATCAAAAGACTTTGAAGCTTAAAATAAAAAACAGCCATCTGATTATCCTGGTATCAGACTTCCAATTAAATCTGACTCCATGTCGCATACAAATCATTAACCCTAGACTTCTCGTCGTTATGCATGACTAGACACGGTGCTGTCACAAACATCAGAGACAGAAACGTTGGACAGAAGTAGCTCTTTCAACATCTTCAAGCGATTGATTGAAGTTACAAACAATGGAGCTCGACATTACGTACTTCATATAGCATTAGAAATTACAAGTCACAAACAAGATTAAAAATGTTTGTAAAATGTTTGACATGTTTCGGAAGTTCCTTCAGAGTTGAAGGCAGTTTACTTCCAAATCGAAACCTCCCGTAGAACGACGGGGGATGGGAGCGGGCAGGGTTTGAACCCGGGACCATCGAAAAATGGAAAAAACAGTCCAGCGCGCAAACCGGATGACCAGGCAGCCAATACATTATATGAACCCAAAGAAATGTGGTACTTATGTACTAATTCACTACATCATATAAACTCAAAGAAATGTGATACTCATGTTCTACTGCCAAGAGTCAGTTCTATTGACAGAGAAGAGCTGTCTCTATATTTGTACTTTTTGTCCCAGGCAGGGAGGTAAGTGAATACACTAGTGGGGCTGATACCAGGATCAAATATTTACAATTCCCCTCGATGTCTGAGTGAAGGAGCCAATGTTACTGTCAATAAAATCCAATGTTTTACCAGCCACTCACTTTCAAGTTGGTCCTCAAAGAGAATTTACCAAATGACACTTTGCTTTAAGGTCCTTGATGTGGTCAATAGAAAAACCAAATAAATTCGTTTCTTTTGTATAAATACTATCTTTTAACCACGATGATCAGTTTATATCAAAAGAGATACCTGATCTATGGGCATTGGCCTTGACCCTCTATCCAACCAGCATAAACATAAACAATTTGAAAATAAAACTAAATGACCCCTTCAACCTGATACAAAGTTTAAGGTAAAAACAAATACATTCTATTTGTATTATATATACATTCTTCTTTCAGCACTTAGTGATGCTGTTCCGATGCTGTTAAAATGAAAATGCAATTTAACTTTTGGTTGAATGACTATTTAACTTTTGGTTGAATGGCTATTTAACTTTTGGTTGAATGGCTATTTAACTTTTGGTTGAATGACTATTTAACTTTTGGTTGAATGACTATTTAACTTTTGGTTGAATGACTATTTAACTTTTGATTGAATGACTATTTAACTTTTGGTTGAATGACTATTTAACTTTTGGTTGAATGACTATTTAACTTTTGGTTGAATGACTATTTAACTTTTGGTTTAATGACTATTTAACTTTTGGTTGAATGACTATTTAACTTTTGATTGAATGACTATTTAACTTTTGGTTGAATGACTATTTAACTTTTGGTTGAATGACTAATTAACTTTTGGTTGAATGACTATTTAACTTTTGGTTGAATGACTTTGTAGATTCTCAACTCGAGAAAACATACAGCTACTAAAACCGGCGTAAAATTGAGCCGTGACATTTACAGCAAATGATTATTCACAATGACTAGAGAAACAACATTTTAAAAAGTCACTAATTCTAGAAAAATTTCAAGACTAAAAAGTCAAGTAAAATATCACATAAAACACTGAACAATAACTTACAAATATAAAAGAACAACCCACTAAAATACACAGAAAGGAACAAAGAAAAAGGATTCTTATTCTATATACTAGGACATAATCATATAGAAGTTCTCCTTCTTCCTAAGTGCCATGAAAGCAAAGAACGGGTTGCCTGGATCAGCCGGGAAAACTAATGATTTGGCTGTCTCTAATGAACAAGCCCAAGATTAACCCATGAATACAGGTAGGATGTAATGAGCTTCTGATTTGAAGGTACGCCTTTATTGGATACGAAAACAAAATGACGTTCTTTTGATAGACATTTACGGCAGGAACTTGGAGAGTCTCAAAAACAAATCCACCGTGTTTGTGTTCAGGGCGGGGCCCTGGGCGAGTGTCATGTGCGGGGCCCTCAGCCGTAAGGATAAACTATATATACTGTACCACATCACAGTAACCAGCTAATCCGTCTCTAACGCTGTAACAATAACAAGACAGCATGTCCGCCTTAACGCTGTGGGCATTCCTTATTTTGTTACCAAACATAGAACATTGCGTAGCCATTGTTGGCTTACTATTGGTCGCCCGCAAATGCTATATATACTGTATTGTATTAACAAAACTTAATAAAATACTCAGAAAGACACAAAGATAAAGCACATTCCTCGTCCCATATGCTAGGACAAATCTGTACAAATGCTCTTTCTTCCCTAGTGCCATTAGAGCATGGAATGGTTTGCCTGAGCCAGCCATGAAAACCAGTGACTTGGCAGAAGTTAAGTCACTGGTTAATATGCAGGAGTGAATGCATGACACGTAGAACGTAATCGTCTTTATTGAAGTAACGTCTGTATTATATAAGATTGTAATAGTTCTGCATAAAGAAAATTCTTTCAACTAAAAAAGTTTAAAAATTACTCCCATGGCCATAGCCTATTGGAAAAAAACACATAGGCAGAAGCCACCAATACATATATTTTATTTCGTATATTAACATTGACATCCAGTTGGATTTTATTAGGAAAATATGTGGTGATCAAGTTTGTGACAATAAAATCTTCGATCGCGGGGCCCACCTCAAGTGCGAGGCCTGGGGCGGCTGCCCCATTGCCACCCCTTAAGGCCACTACTGCACGTAACGTGTGGGCTTTGTTTGGTTGGGGGTAGATACATGTTGGAAAGGGTCGTTGTATTGAAGCACCAAACTGCTGATAGACTGCTAAACCGCTGTAGGCGTATTACATTTTAACTTATAAAACTTGAAAATAACTTATAATAAAACTTCATTGTGAACAATAATAGATGTACCTGTTATTACAGTATAGACAAATTCAAACTTGAGGTAGAATAAATAAATGTAATAGACTTTAGTAATAATATAAAATGGTATGTTGAACAAAATATAAACTCACTACAAGAACACGTCTTTTCATTCTGACGTTCTGGAGTCGTGTCTGGCGTACAGAAGACAACAGACGACAATGCCGCTTATCTTTAAATATTAGGTGGCCGAGCCTTGCTCGGTAAAAAAAAAAATATACTAAGAAATGTTATATACTACTGCTACTGGTTCTACAGCCCCTGGAAGGATATGGACTGCTTTTACACATCCCTCCATTCAGATATCTCCTGGGCCTGGCGTAACACCGAAATGCTTAAAAGACCAGCTTAGGCGCCAACTTGCCTTGGCTGAAAATTGACATAGAAGAGAGCACCTGGTTGCATGCGGCCTCAGAACGAGACAGCTGGAGATCACCGGCAAAATAAATAACAACAGAAAATTTGCTGCCGAGGACAGACACAGACGCGAAAAGAAAATCTTAATCGACCACTGGAGGACAATGGTTATGCTTGCCCTGGATGTGGAAAAATATGTAGGTCACATCTGGGGCTGCGTAGCCACAGGAAATACTGCATTTCTCATTAATCTTCTTCAAGCCTTAATATAATTATTATTTTGCTGGTAAAATTATGACCATGTATTCATGCTTCAGTGTCTAATGTCCCGTACCAAAACAAAGGAAATGGTGATTACACAGCTGCTCTACTCCTTACTTGCTCACACTGAACAAGATATCTAGCTAGCGGTCAACGAGTTTGCGTACGCTGCAGCCACTTTTGATTTAACTATAAACCTCAGTAAAAAAAATGGGGTTACCGTTAGGGCGTGGGGATGAAAGCCCAGGAGATATCTGAATGGAGGGATGTGTAAAAGCAGGCCATATCCTTCCATGGGCTGTAGCACCAGTAGCAGTAGTATATAACCTTTCTTAGTATAAATTATTTAACCGAGCATTGATTTCTTCTGTATGTTTTCCCATCGTTTGTTAATGATGTAAGATCTGGGTGAGTTTTTTTTTAAATGACAACTGCTTTCTGCCATGTTTGTCCTAGACGAACTCTCACTTTCTCTTCGACAGAATAATCTTTAGGCAGTCTTGCTTTTGCATCGTATTTCACTTTGCTTTTCATCTGTCGTTCGTTGAGAAATGTCTCTGCATTTTCAGTTACCGATGGTTTCAATAGTTTGGGATCAGTTGGAATGATGCCCCTGAGTCTTCTGCTCATCAGCAGTTGTGATATTTATCGGAGTATTTCTATACTCGAGCATAGCGAGATATGGACCCTTCCCACTTCTGTATACCCTGAATGCTTTTGCTTTCGCACAAAACATAAACAATAAATACATTGAAACCATTCATGTTATCTGCAAAATGATGCGAAACGGAAGAAGCTGATCACCCAATCCAAAAGCAAAAGAAGGTAGTGAATTTCCTGTAATCAAAACAACCAGAAGGAAGCAAAGACTTTATGGGAAGTTGAGTTCTAATGTAGGACTGTCAATAGAATTGCAATTCAAACGTGTTGCGACAGAGGTGCTGGACAGATTTCATATAGGGATGAATGACAGATTACAAAGGCTGGAAAAAAATGGATAACTTTGGGTTTCTTCTTAAACCAAGACACCTGCTGGGTGATGACATGCTATTGACAAACTGTGTTACTTTTTCCTGTTTGTATGATGAAATAAATGGCAAATCCTTTGTTCAATAATGTCATTGATGTGCGAGCAGTATTCAAACCAGTAATACGATCCACAATAGACATATTGCGGAAACAGGCTTCATATGGTTGTAAAATGTGCTCAAACCTTACAACCTCCTTCGAATACCGCTAACTCAGGCCACTTCCATTGCGTCATTCTCAAAGGTCAAGTTCATCAAAAACTATTCCAGGAGAGTAATGACAAAAGAAAGGCTTATCATGGCTTTAATGTTAGTGAAGTCACACATACTAGAAAGTATCGATCACATTCGATGTAGATGATGTTTTTAGCACATAATGCACGACGTGAAGCGATATGAATTGAGATTTGCATTATTTAGCTAATAAACAACGGTATTATTCAATAAAAGAGTGTCAATGATTGTTTAAAAAGTTTACTGATATACTAAACCAATTTGATCTTGGGCTTATATATTTTTTGCGTACATTATTTCATGTCATATGTTGAATGTCAAAATGCTAGAGGCCTCCAAAAAGGTCGATCCCCCGGGCCCCCGAATCCCTAGCTACGCCCCTGAGATAGACAGATAGAAAGGCAGAAAAAGACAGACATACCAGTCTTATAAGTAATGTATATTTCAGTGTTGGGAGCCAGTCTTCTCGTATTCTCTTATTAACATCACAGCATGGGGTAATGTCAATAAGTTGATAGTCTGACTACATCCCA
>JADKLZ010019686.1:4690022-4708725 GCA_021533235.1 Biomphalaria straminea | reverse complement strand
GTTATGTAATCCTAGTTTTTAATCCCTACGTCACGTCATTCTATAGATACCCGATTTTCCCAATACTTCTACGCGTCAAGTCATTACATATTTCCTCCCCCCTTTATCAAAAAAAAAATTGTCAATCAATTTTTTTCAGTCCACAAGTCCAAAACTCTACCTCCTACTGTCATATGTCTTACAATTTACATGGCCATTATTGGGGAAAAAGACCACAACATACATCTTGCTCTTGAGTCTTGATAGACATCTTGACACATTGAGTTCATTGTTCATATGAGTCCATAGATGTAATCAAATAAACATATGTACAGTTCCACTATAGCTTATGGTAGGAAATAAAATACTGTTCCAATCATCACTACTGTCGTTGATGATGATAAAGTACAACACAGTTCATTATCACAGTCTTTTCCACTACCAATGCAAAAGTCCATAAATGATTACACTATGTACACAATCCTTAGGTAGTCTCTTCCATAAAGAACACAGAGTCCATCAATAATTAAACAATGCACAAAGTCCATAAAGTCCATAAATAAACAACGTAGTTCCTTTCATGAATAATGCAAGAGAGTCCCTCAAAAACGAGCCATGTGTATAGTAGTATAGTCCATAAACAGTCATATGGGCGATGCCTTTGCCGACTCCATAGGCATAAAAAGTTAAAGTGACATGACAGTTCATAGTTCATATATGGAGATGCCTTTGCTGATTCCATAGGCATATAGGTTTAACATGGCTACTGTCAACAGCATAGCGTATGTGTAGGCTACTGTCATCAGCATAGCGTATGTATGGGTACTCGGAACATCACCAAACCTTTCCTGTCGGACAAAATGCAATATTTGTATCAGAAAAACTTTTCCAATAAATTTACCTAACTTTTTTGTTGGGCACTAATAAGTTGTATTTTCTCTCCACTTACCATTTCCAATTGACCTAATCTTTAAGCAATGAGTGTTAATGATTTAAAAAAATAAAATAATGACTTCAGATGATCATACTTACTTTAGTTTATACTTTTGTCCTCATTACTGACATTTTATAATTATCTCCCTTGATTAATAAAAAAAATCCCAATTAAAATTAATTGAGTTATCTCCCTTTCAAATGAATAAAATACAGTATCCATACAAACAACTTATTCATGCCCACTAATCAAGACATATCAATATACATGCATCAACAAATTGAAATTAATGAACATTATTTACACTAGTTCTATCCTACAGTAACTCTTGATAACATATCTGCCACGATATTAATTTCCCCTTTTATTGCTTGTAGTTCAAAATTATATTCTTGTAGAATCAGAAATCACCTATATAGTCTATCAGATAACAATATAAATTTATTTTCCAGTAAATGGCTTTCCAGTTTACATGGATTATTGTAAATGTAAATTTAATGCACTGTAATGAAATCCTAAAAGACTTCATGAAAATAGATCTATCACTTGTCAGTTTTATGTCATGCTTTATAATGTCTGTTTTCCCTGGCAAACTTGAAAAAATTTCTTTGAAATCACCAACAATGTTCATTATGTCCCTTGTCTTTTCTGGAGATAAATTTCCCAAATTTAACTTTTCCCATGTTTGACTATCTTTTGTTTCTAATATAGGTATATTTTTAATATCATTTTCTTTAGTTTCTTCATTAATTAGTACCATGAAACATTCATGTATTTGTTTATCAATTTCTTTATTTTCTGTATCTAAGTTTTGAATTTGATTAATTTGATTTTCATTGTCTACCTCTGTATCTATCCCTTGAAATTGTTCTTCATTTCTTTCTGTGTATAGTTTCAAATTATTTATATGGTAAGTTTTTATTTTCCCATTCATGTTTATCTTGTAGTTTACTTCACTTGTTTTGTGTGTGACAGTAAATGGTCCTTTCCATTGTTTTCCTAATTTGTTTTTCAAGTCAATTACCAAAAGTAATACCTTATCTCCTACTTCTAACTTTCTTAATTTTCTTTTTCCATTTAAGTTCTCATGCACTGTTTCTTTATATTTCATATTATTCTCATAAGCTTCTTCCCATATCTGTTTTAAATCTAATACTGTTTCATTGATATTTTCATTTTCCTCCTTGTCTATAATTAGGCTTTCTTTAAAAATTTGTATCTCATCCCTGGGTTTCCTTCCATGAACCAACTCATATGGTGAAAATTGAGTTGCCTCATGAACATTATTTCTAAGAGAAAATAGAACAAAGTTAATATATTGATCCCAGTTTTTCTGATTGTTTTCTACAATTTTAGCTAAAGCTCTCTTTATAACTCCGTTTAGTCGTTCGCAACAACCGTTACCTTCTGGGTGGAATGCTGAAGATCTAATATGCTCTATGCCATATTTTAATGTCCATCTTTTAAATAGCTCAGATGTGAACATAGATGCATTGTCTGATAGCAATGTTTTTGGTATCCCATGTCTCACTATGAACTTTTGATCTAAAGCATTAATAATATTCTCTGTGTCTATATTAGATAATGCTACTGCTTCAGGATATCTACTGAACATGTCCACTATTGTTAATATGTATCTATTATTGTGCTCAGTTTTGGTTAAAGGTCCTACGATATCTATTGCTATCTTTTGAAATGGTTTATTTGGTTCATCCATTGTCTGTAATGGAGCTTTACCTAATTTACCCTTAAGTCCTCTTCTTTGACACATGTCACATGACCTTATGTAATTTGATATGGTTACTTTCATTTTAGGCCAAAACACTTGGGTTGCTAAGTTTCTGAAGCATTTCTTAATACCTCTGTGTGCACTTAAATTACTATCATGTGATAAAATCATGACATCCTTCCAATACTTTTGAGGTAAAACTAACTGTTTTATTTCTCTACCATTAAGTTTTGTTTTTCTAAACAGTATTCCTTCTTCTATGACAAATTTCTCAATTGGATTATTGTTCCTTTTATCACTAATCCTATCATAGATTTTCCCAATTATGTTATCCTGTTTTTGTTCTTGAGCTAGTTTATTTATTCCTTTTAAACCTTCATTTTTAATTTCTCTAGGTACCTCTTTTTGTTGCTCTGTGTCTATATGCTCATGACTTTGTATTTCAACTTGTTTTAATTCTTCTTCTTTCTCCTTATCTTCCTCAACATTAACTGTTTCATTATTTGTACTCATATGTTTCTGTGTTTCTACTGGCTTATCTTTAGATCTAGTTATAACCATATTGCTTATATAGTTATCTGATTCTGTCTTTTTGTTTTGTTTAAACATTTCATATTTCTTTTCCCATGCTTCAATTTCTTGTTTGGAGCATTCTTTCAAACCTGTCAAATTTCCTATTAACATGTCATGTCTCATATTAGGCATAGCGACTCCCTCACAATGACCAGTATAGAATGGTGTCTCAATGAACACTTTAAATACCTTAAACTCCTTTATACTGCCATCTGCTAACTCAACTTTTCTACTATATCCCTTATAGTACTGTGGTTCAATCAGATCAGCCCTGACGACCAATGTATTAGATCCACTATCTCTAATCGCTTGAATAGGCACATTGTTTATAAAGGCTGGATAAAAAGCAAAATTGTTTTTGTTTTCCCTAACAAAATAAACTCTATCAGAATTTCTACTTTTGTATTCCCTGCTTTTGTTTCCACTGTGTGTGTTATTACTGTAATTGTTGTTGTAGTTGTTGTATCTATTACTACTGTCTGATCTGTAATTGTTCCTATCATCTGTTCTATTGTAATTGTTTGCACTACCTGATCTATTGTAATTATTTCTACTGTTTGACCTATTTTGTGTTCCCCAGCAGTTCATAGCTAAATGTCCCTTTCTATTGCATCTGTAACATACTACATCCCTGTTGCTTGATCTATTCCTACTATTATTGTATCTAAAATGTTGGCTATCCCTACTTCTGTTTCTACTCCTATCAGTATTTTCTTGAGTGTATCCAACTAAATCAATATTCTTTTTATCTCTACATGAAAAGGGGTTGTTAGGATAGGCATTTTTATATGTCCTTATGATTTCAGTGACATCATCTAAAATTTTAGGATTTCTCTCTTTAATAAAAGATTGTAGTTGGGGGTCACATTTAGCAATGAAATTGTCTACTAGTATAAAATTCTTTAAACCCTCAAATGAATTTTCGATCTTCTCAAATCCTAGCCATTTATTAAAATAGTCCTTTTCCATATTTATAGTGGTTTGGGGTTCTGTCTGATTAGATGGAGTATTATCAAAGTATTTTTTCCTAAATGTGCTGGCATTGTGGCCATATGCATTGAGCAGTTCTTTTTTTAAAGTTTGGTAGCTGTTTTGCACAGTGTGATCATGATTTTGGCATATTGTAAGAGCCTGTCCTTGCACAAAATCAAGCAGAATTTGAGACCATTCCTCTTCCCTTATATTACAGTTTCTCATTTTTATTTCATATCTTTTTAGATAGTCTGAAATGCAGTCCCTAGCTTCTTGGAAAGGTTGTAGTTTTTTCCTTAACCAATGGTTATTGTCACTTGCAACATTAGTAGTGTTGTTTGTATTACTATTATTATTACTACTATCAGTTTCATTGTGATTGTCTACACTGCCAGTATTAGAATTATCATTTGTATTAGAGTTGTTTGATTTTTTCTGTTTCTGCTCAGCCTCAATTCTTAGTTTCTCAAGGTCATATTGTAATTTCCTATCAGCTTCTTCTTTTATTAATTGGGCTTCCCTATCTTTTTCTTTTTCCCTTTGCTCTATTTCTAGCTTATTCTTTTCCATTTCTATCTTATCTATTCTTTCTGTTTCTTCCCTCCTTTCTTTATCTATTCTATCTCTCTCTAATGTCACCATTTGTTGTACATAGCTAGCTAGGTCCTTCCCTTTTAGTTCTAGCTGCTTTGCCTCAGCAATAATTTGCTGGCGAAAAGTCTCCATATAATCATATGGTGGAGCTGTTGCCATTATGATTTTAAGATTAATTCAAATAAATACTGTATTGATATGGCCTCCCTACTGGCCTAAATATCACAATTTAGTTAGATACTTTTTTACAATATATAATGTATATATATACAAATATAGTCAATTCTTGATACCTTTGCCTTATCTCAAATATCAACAAATATCAATTCAGTGGACTTACTCACTGCCACAACAACATAGATCTAGATTTATATTAAACTCAAGTGGGCTTACTCACAGCCACAAACTCTTAAATGTAATTGCAACTTAATTCAGTGGACTTACTTCTGGCCACATACACATGTACATGTATAAATATACCTCTTATTGGACTTACTTATTGCCAAATAACACTCTAGGACTATTCTAGTCTCTAGTCTAGATTCAATATACTCAAATATACTCAAATAACTCAATAATATACCTCAAATAACTCAAATATCTCAATATTATACCTCCCAACAGTAAATCACACTTTAGTGATACTGATAAAAAAACTCTGACCACTTAGAATGTGTTTGAACACATCTACAATATGTCAACCGATTAAATCGGGACAAAAGATCTATATATAAATATAATTAAATCCTTAGACTCAGATGTCTTTAGGATAAATAGATCTGCGTTCTCATGAGTATATAACAATGTAGTTATAACTCGAAAACAGTCTAGAACTTATACTAGACTAAACATGGCCTACCCGATCTCACTTAAGATAAAATTAATAATATATAATAATAATAAAGTAAAATAGACGTAATAAGACACAAAAAATAAATCTAGTCTAATGAGATGAGACTTTTTTAAGGAAAAGACAAGAAAGGTACAATGAATATAACGTCACATTACTTGTAAAAAAAAATATAATAAAAGATCTAGATTGATTTTATGACGAAGATACAAACAAGACGAGACAATCTAAACAATTACTGAGACTTCATTAATGAGTAGATCCACTTTCTATTGTGCCCTTATGGCGCCCTCACCAGGCAATCTACTCTTAACAAAGATCTACTATCCCTATAGACTTAAAACTAATGGAGAAGAAGATATAACTTATCTTAGTCAGAATCTGTTAATCGGTCCATGGAACGCCCACTGGTCAGCTTAACACACGTTCCCCACTGACGTAGGTAAGGTAAGGTGTGCTCCCACAAAGGCTACTTGACGGCAGTACAACGACGTTAGGTCACTCTCTCCTGGTGCTGCTCAAAATATGGTACAGGTACGAAGTCCTCTGGTTCGGTCAGGTTCCACTGCTCACGGTTCTGGTTCTGTAATGTTGATCTGTTGGTGCTGTCTTCTGGTCACTGGTCAGGAACAAAAGTCATTGAGACAAGCTGGTGGTGCTGTCTCAAGAGAGATGAGGAAAAATGGCTAAGTCCAACTCTCTCTTTTGATGAATATAACGTTGTTCAACTTTAAAAGTTGAATAAAAAATCACGCAGTGTGATAGTAGGGTTTATCATCACTCGTGTGTAGATGTAGAAGTACAGCAACACTACAACAGTCTTGCGAATAATAGATCTAATCCAACAAGCCAAGGTGACGAAAGGTGACGTCAACCGTTCAACGGTCGACTTGTAGATCCAAATAGTACAAATAGTAAATATATCCAGAGGTGACTTTCCGTACTCCAATAAAATATCCAAACTGCCGTAATGAGGTATACTGGAGGTATATTAACGACTGACTGTCCTTAAATACTTGCAACGGACGAAATAACTTTCTTGCAATGGATCTCGAGTGTTAAGACTTGTAGATCTCAGAAGACAAAATGGCTGGCCATGCCAAATCACATTGACTGGTAGAGTCAGTCCAAAATAGTTTCGAACTTTTCTTCTTTTGATAAATCCACTGGAATAAGCGATGCCAAAAGGATCCAGCTGCAGTCCAGACCTAATGACACAAACGTAGGCTAGATCCAGTGAAAAACTGATAGTCAAGTGTACTTGTCAATATGTAAACTGTAGATCTAAGTTGTAGACGAAATCGAAGATCCAACTGACGCCTAGATTCAGAGTCAAAATCGGCCTGTCGAGGGTCGCCACTTCTGTTAAAGCGTGGTTTTAGAGCTGTGTAAGTTGACTTGTTGACTTGCGAGATCGTTCACACCACACTCACAGAAATATTCAATAAGTGAATAACGATAGTTGAACTTGAACTTATTTACACTTTAATACTCAAAAATAAGGACACAGTCAGAAATCGTGTTGCTAGTTCTAGGCGTCACGTCCGTCTCTATCTTTCGTTGTTATGTAATCCTAGTTTTTAATCCCTACGTCACGTCATTCTATAGATACCCGATTTTCCCAATACTTCTACGCGTCAAGTCATTACAATTGTCTTCCGAGACAGAAGGAGCCATATATATATTCTCTCTACATAAGGCATGGGGGTATCTGTAACAACAGACATCGGAGATTAGCGTGATAACAAATAAGCCGTCTGGTCCTACTGACAATTGCTTGTCAGAACAATTGTTAGGTTTTTGCACCTTATTTGCCATCCATCTAAAGTGGACAAAGAAAAAACACAAGAAAACCCAGAAATAAACTGAATGAATTTAGCAATAAGTGAAAACTAGGCTAGCTGTACATATCACGGGTCATGTCATGTCAGCGTGTTGGAAATGTGTCTGTCCTATATCTACAAACATTGACTAAGACGTGAGACGAAGAAATGGCATATGACATTTTGACTTTGGTCTCAGCGGGAACACTAAAAAAAATGTACTATATGTAAGAAAAGGTTGAAGAAGAAAAACAAAAAATGCTTTTAAAAAAACAAGAACAAAATTTATATGAATTCAATTAGTTTGGATCAATTCTGTAATTACCTTTACAATAGATCTAGACAAGCAATAACAAATCTGTGCGATTAGGAATATGTTAACTAATTGTTTCTTTTATATACCATTTAGTGCTTTAGCTTTCTCAGTGGGTTATGATCTTGTCACTTGTCTGGACCAGTTAGGACATTCCTGCACTCTTTCTTATTAGCCTACTTTATACAATTTCTGTCTCTCTCTTTATATATATATATGTCTCTTTTTTCTCGAACTTTAAGTTTTCTATGATCCATTCTCTGTATACGCTATCCCTAAACTCTACTACTTTCAAAAGGGCTAAGAAGAGTGAGTACTAGATCTAGTCGATACTTTCTGATTGAGTTGTATTACGTCATGGTTATTTAACCCTCTCCACCCCACGCACACTTTTTCTTTCTATAATGTCTTTTTTTTTTGTCACTGCACTTGATGGCCAGTGGAAATGAAATGACGTCATTAATTACCTGCTCAGTGATTGGATGAGATTGGGAAATGAGAGTCACGTGCTTGATTTCAAATAATGCGGCAGTGGGGATGAAGTTAATAAACTTAAGATTTCAAGCTCGTGAGACTAGAACCGTGTTGGCAAAGTGGACAGAAATAAGGGGCGAGTCTGGTTAAGGGCATGGTTAATGACACATCTACAAACAAAGGTATGACCAGATGAAGAAAAGAATTCGGCTACTTCAAAAATACCCTAAGTGATTGCATGGTCAGAAATTAAGAGAAACAGGACAAGTTGGAGGTCAAGAGAAGATCATCTGTTAAATTAAAGCGGTAAATGAAAGACCTTGCGAGCTAAAGAGCAAATGATATCAAAATCCATTTTCAATTATCTGTGAAACTCTTTATTGGTTCAACAACCTAGACATGGATATCGAAACGGACTGTAACATTTTCCTTAGAAATTGGAGAGTTTATGAATGTATTTTACACACCAAAAAAAAAAAAAAGCTAGCTAACTGGCCACACAGGGAAAACTTTGGTTTAACCGATATGATTTCTTAAAATATAATCTGCTTAAAAATAATTTAGGCCATTTTTAGCGACCCCGAAAGGGAAAAAGACGATTTTAGTTTTGTGTGGAATGTCTGTCCGTCCGTCTGTCCTTCCGTTCTGTTTAGATCTCGTAAACTAGAAAAGATAGTGAAAATCCGATATCACAATATTTAAGACCATTTTAAGTTCTGATGCAACGGCTACTTTTGTTCTTTTCTAAAAGAAAAATATCTAATCAATTATGCAAGCAGTTTTTTTCATAAAAATACAGCAATTTTACAACTATTCACAATTCATAGTAACAAAGACGGCAGGCTAGTTAGGAAGGAGAATGATTATTTACCATATTTTTAACATATTTATGCAAACGGTTTTGGATATGTGAAAACACAAACTCAAAAATCGGCCCCCTAAGTGGTACACACAGGCAGGTAAAAAGGTAGGTTTCAATATTTTCAGAAAGAATTTAAGATTGAAATTTTATCAAATTCAAATGACAGAGGAGAATGGAGAAAGAAAGTTGACCAATCTTATGTTGTGTCTCGATGTCTAGCAGAATAAAGGATAGGTGAAAGTGAAGGTCAAATTAGATGTGAAAGTGGCCAAACTGATGTTATATAATGATTATCTAATTGATCTAATAGATTTGTAAAGGGCCCATCTCTTATTCAAAGCCTCAAAATATAAAGAAACGTGAAAACATGTCCTTTAGTTAAAGTGTTTTACTAGCTCTGGTATGTGTTGTAGTTCACGCGATAATACGAAGTACTTAGTTCTACTTATTTTTTGTTGTTTAAAATTATGTTCCGCTTATATACATATTAAATAGATAACTTCTAAAAAACAAAAAGTTTTTTTTTGTAAATGTAGTAGTTATTATGACTTACATAACTTAGCAATACATTTGTAATCACTTTTTTTTTATTAATAGTGAATAGTTGTGAATAACAGTTTTTTAATGAAAAAACTGCTTGCATAGCTGAAATATCTAAAATATTATGATGTCGGATTTTCAATATCTTTTTTTTGTTGTTGACGAGGTCTAAACGCGACCGACGGACGGACGGACGGACAGACAGACCACACAAAACTAAAAGTTCCATTCCCATTTCGGAGGCAGCTAATAAAATGTGTTTTACTTTTAATTTGTCATGTCCAGATATTTTACACAGGAATATACTTCAAATCCAATGATAATAAGTACTCATTGCTCGCTCTGTCTCTGTCTTCTTAGTGCACTGTCTGTCTCTATATTGCTTTATCTGTCTTTGAAGTGCTCTTTCTGTCTCTAAATTGTTCTGTCTGTCTTCTTAGTGTACTGTCTGTCTCTATATTGCTTTGTCTGTCTTTAAAGTGCTCTTTCTGCCTCTAAATTGTTCTGTCTGTCTTCTTAGTGCACTGTCTGTCTCTATATTGCTTTGTCTGTCCTTGAAGTGCTCTTTCTGTATATTGCTTTGTCAGTCTCTGTAGTTCTCTGTCTGTCTTTGAAGTCACTTAGGCTCTCTTCTCCTTACATTATTACGCATGTGCTCCATACCTTCTTTCTTTTCCCCATTCCCTTCCTCTCTCTCTCTTTTTCCTCTCTTCTCCCCCCTCTTTCTCTCTCATTCTCTTCTTCCCCCTCTATCTTTCTTTCCCTCTCTTCTTCTCCCCTATTTCTCTCTTTCATTCTCTTCTTCCCTCTCTCCCTCTCTTTTTCGTCCCACTCCCTCTCTCTTTCCCTCTCTCTCTGTTTTTCTCTTTCTCCTCTTACGAGAATGTAGCAAGTACTCCCCCTCCCTCTCCCTCTGTGATCGTCAATTTGTTCCAATGACAAGGGCTCGCTCGAATTCTTTTTCTCGTTAGGTCTTAAACTGTCCCTCTCATAGTAGTTTTTAAAATGGAGGCATTACTCTCCCATCAGCTCGGACACAGCGGCTTGCAGGGATGTGATGGGCCGAGAGACCCATTTCTGTGTCTGTGTTGATGTTTGTGTTTGTCTGTGTTTAACTTGGTGTGGCACATGTGTGTGTGTTTGTAATTATTTCTCAGATGCCGAGGGATGGTAAAATCGGTTCAATGCACAGTAGTTTCGTGATTTACTTTTTAGGGTCATATAGAATTTTTTTTTCAAACAATGTTTAACCCTTTAAAATAATAAATAAACAATAGAGGTGCTGTGGTTTAGTGGCAAAGCGCTTGGCTTCTGAACCGGAGTACGGGGGCTCAATACCTGTTGAAGACTAGGATTTAATTTAGATCTTTAGGCGCCTCTGACTCCACCAAGCCATTAGTTAACGAAAAGTAAAGGCGATTGTTTGTTTTGCTGGCCACATGACACCCTTGTTAATTGTAGGCCACAGAAACAGATGAACATTACTTCATCTGCACTGTGGACCTCAAGGTCTGAAAGGGGAATTTTTTTTTTTAAAGAACAAAATAAATAAAGAAAAAAAAAATAATTGTGTAGCGTCCATTTTACTACGTATGCTGTTTTGAAAATTTAATTTACTAATTTTTATTTTAAATATTTTCGAAAATATTTATTTTCAACATTAATATTAACCTTAGAAATAATGAATATAAATTAAAGAACGATTATTTTGTTCTCATTAGTGTTATGTTTACTACAGCCTAGATAGATAGATAGACGTACAGACAGAGACAGGCAGACAGACTTAGCAGGACAGACAGACAGAAAGACTGATAGATAGATAGATAGATAGATAGATAGATAAATAGATAGATAGATAGATAGATAGATAGATAGATAGATAGATAGATAGATAGATAGATAGATAGATAGATAGATAGATAGATAGATAGAAGGCAGAAGAGCCGCCTGTCGCCCACTTTTACGTTATACGGATGTATGCAGACGGGACATGAAGCTCTTTAAAATCGACACTAGCAGCTGGGAAGAGGTGGCACTGGATAGAGAGAGCATAAAGGAGGAGTCTTGGGTTGCAGATGCCATACACAACAGAAGCAGAAAGAAGGGTGAAAATGCAACGGCGCCTGGTGACTTCATATGCCCAACCTGCGATCGCAGCTGTGTATCAAGGATCGGCCTCTTTAGTCACACAAGAGATTGCAAGGAGAAAAGATCGTCTCTCGAGACGTAAAATGACACAGATAGAGAGAGAGATAAAGAGAGAGAGAGATAGTGAGAGATAGTGAGAGAGAGAAAAAGAGAGAGAGATAGAGATTGATGGATTGATTGATTGATTGATTGATTGACATGCAACTCATATGCCAGATAAAAACGTCTACAATAAAATTGTATTATGCATCTTTTGTTTCCGTCTTCCAAATGAACAAAATGAAATTTTCTTTTTATTTGTTTCGAGGGAAATGATTTTAATTAAATTTCCTGATTACATCCTCAATACAGAGACACGTTTTTATCTAGAACATTTGCATGTTCGCACGCGATACTGTTTAAGCTTATAATAATTTTTTGTTGTTGCTTATGTTGCATTAGATATTCATTGATTAAGTCACTATTTTGATTCAGTGAAAAATATCTTTGATTGTAATAATAAACAATTACTATTTAAAGACCAACTAGTTATTTGGGTATCTATATATATAATTCTCAAAGTCGAAAAGTTCAAAAGTTCAATCGACAAGTAAGCAACAAGTAAGCAACAAGTAAATGGGAAGATCCCATGGCGCAGCATGGTGTGAATGGAAAATGTTGTATCCAAATCCGCACTATTTTGTGAATGAAAGTGGTGTATATAATTTTCTTCTTCTCAAATTGTCATAATATTAAAAGTATTTCCAGATTATTGTGTCGTAAGACTATTGAAACTAGAACAACAATACACAGATAGAGTATACTCTCAGGTTTCACTTTAGAAGAAGTACTTTAATTAATATCACAAATTACGCACATTCGTTCATTAGACATGATTACGAATGGTAAATCATCTCTCTATTTCTAGATCTAGATCTAGATCTAAAATTCGAATTCAACTCTAAGATCATAGAACTTCTCTTCGCAAAGATAGTTTTATGCTTTAGCAAATGAACATACTAATTATAGTCCATTCATTTCATATTTTAATCAAATTAACATTCAAATTTGTTTTTCGAATGCATTGTTACATGAGTGCAACTCTATTCTTAATATCGCGTAAATTAACGTCAATTTACTATTATCAACTCCATTCATAGTATTTTTCATTCATGAATTCACGCATTCGCTTTACTTATATTGTTATAACAAGCAAATAGGAAGATCCCATGGCGCAGCATGGTGTGAATGGAAAATGGTGTATCCAAATCTATTTTCATCCACAAAATAGCATAATTCTCTTCCGGATATTTTTTTTTACTTTACTTTTACTTTACAAAAGATTGTAATGAGATTTCCAGGACTTTTTCGTAGGCCTATATTTAATAACATTTCAGGAGATTTCCAGGGGATCCTGGTAAATCAAGAGGCCGCGGGAAATCTGTTATATGTTAAAAATTGTTTAATTTAATAATTTATACACCTAAAGATTAGCACGGGTCCAAAGAAAGTGCGGGACCCACTGCGGTCGCATATGTTGAAGTGCCTAAGGCCTGCCCTGCAAAACAGCGGCGTATGCTATGCCGCCGGTCGACTAGTATATATATAATACTGAAAATGTCAGACTATTTATCTATCTATCTATCTTTTAAAAAATAATTTCACCACCACCAGGATTAGGGAGTTCGATAGAGACCATGACATTTTTAAAAGACTTCTAGGTATTTAATAAAATACTCAGAAAAACACAAAGAAAAAGGTAAATTGTAAGTCCCATATGCTAGGACAAATTTGTACAAAAGCTCCTTCTACCCTAGCGCTATTAGAGCATGGAATGGATTGCCTGAGCTAGCCAGGAAAACCAGTGACTTAGCAGAATTTAAGTCATTGGTTAATATGCCTGACTGAATGCATGACGCGTAGGACTTAATCATCTTCTTTTTTGAAGTAACGTCTGTATTGTATTAGATAAGAAAAGATAAGATAAGATTAGATAAGTTTATAAGATCAAAATAGACAGACGTACCAACAGCATAATTACAATAGCGGCTTTTCTCCAGTAAAAATATCTTGGTATTTTGATCTTTTATCATCTCTGTAACTTGATGAAAACTGAAACAGCAACAAAGTAGATTTCGTAAAATGCTTGTCCAACATGGCAACTCTTATTTCCCATTGATTCTCTTTGCTTGTGGTCACATGGGGCATTCGCAACCAATCACCTTCTTCCACTCGTCTCTGTTCTGGGCGAGTCTCTACAACTCACTTCTTGCTCACCTGCTTGCTCACCTGCTTCCAAATCTAAGTACCATAAAGAGCGTTACCTCTTCATCTCTTCTTGGAGGTTCCAGGCGAGGGATTGTCTTGCAATGTTGAATGCTGTGTGGCCTATCCATCTCCAGCGTCTCTGAAGGATGTATTCTTCAATGGGGCTTCAATAGGCTTCAATAGGCTGTTGTTTTGTTCTTTTCTAAAGCTATTCATTGATAACATTGTCTGACCGTAGCAATCTTCCTGAGAAAGATGATGATAATGTTCTTCATGCTGGTGACGATGTCTCTCCAGGTTTCTGCTTCATAGAGTAACATTGACTTCACAATTTTGTGAGCCTTATCCTGGTAGCTGTGCAGCATATTTCGCTGGATCCTCTGGTGTTCTTCGCTAGATTTACGTCTGCTGGAGCTTTACCGATACGGGTTCTGACATGGTTGTCAAGAATAAGGCCAAGATAGGTGAAGCTCTATACCTGTTTCAGCGCCTCGGCTTGTGATCACCTTCAACTGCTCGCTCTTTTTAAGTGTACTCCCCTACACAGGGAGAAGTAGACTATGTACTCCCACACAGGAAGCAGCAGAATATGTTCTCCTACACAGGGAGAAGTAGACTATGTACTCCCATACATAGGACGCAGAAGACTATGTACTCCCCCCACACAGGGGGAAACAGACTATGTACTCCCACACACAAGGAGCAGCAAGCAATCAGAATAGTTGGAATACTGATAAAAGTGCACATTTGTTTTATGTCTTGTTCTGCTAGTACATGCCTGTGTAGATACATTCAGAAAACACAAGTTATACTGTGTTTTACAGAAAGTTCTGGTTTGTGTGTGTAAAAGTTGTGTGTCTATAATTATAGTAATTTTGTGCGAGATTTCTAAATATATTTTTTTATAACTAACTAAAGACTAACAAGTGGTAATATCTGTTAGAAACAAGATCTAGTATTTGTTATTCAATTTTCTCCCATCTGTTCATCAGGATGAAAGAAATTCTCACACTCTTACAAACTCGGTTGGATTATAATGTAGTAAGAATAGATTAGTTGATTACAGGATGGGCAGTTTGATGATGACATAGTGAAGACTCCCTGCTTACTTGAGCGCACATGTGTTGAGCAGGGACTCAACACGCCTCCCGCACCCTCTCCCTTAAGTGAGGGAGCGTTTACGCTAGTACTGACCAAAGTCCTCATCGTTCAATGTGCGGGGTCAGGAAATACCCTTCCGATCGACGGCTATAAACGGCCCAGACAATTGATCCCTCTACAGCCGTAACCATAATCTCTCCGTGGCGTTCTAGAAGCCATGAAAACCAACCATCCCCGCTGTAATGGTTTTAAGTGTTGGAGGCTTTAGGAATACTCAAGGGGGGAGGAGGAGGGGTACGAAATAATGAGGGGAAGAAAAGAGGGAAGAGGGGGCCATTGGGATATAATCAGGGGCGATAAATATTGTACCAATGGTGAAATCTAGAGATTATAGGGAAACTAAATCCACTGTTATGACCAAACGGTCACACTGCATTCTGAAGTCCATAAACTGTCCACATTGCTTAATCGTCAAGTGTTTTTATTTTCCGTTCTATATTGATGTCTACATTAGTGACTAGGGTTTTCTTTCTGTGGTAAATGTCTTCTTTATTTAATAGAAAAATAGTTAAAAAATTATCATGTTACAAAACTGAACTCATAGGGACAAAAAATACTCTTAATATGTGTCTGGTATAACTAAAGAACTAGCTTTCATTTAAAGCGGCGACATGCAGAGAAGGCTAACCATTGGGAAATTGTATGGTCAAGGCTAACCATTGGAAAGTTGTTTGGTCTAGGTTAACCATTGGGAAGTTGTGTGGTGAAGGCTTACCATTGGGAAGTTGTGTGGTCAAGGCTAACCATTGGGAAGTTGTGTGGTCAAGGCTTAACATTGGGAAGTTGTGTGGTCAAGGCTTACCATTGGGAAGTTGTGTGGTCAAGGCTAACCATTGGGAAGTTGTGTGGTCAAGGCTAACCATTGGGAAGTTGTGTGGTCAAGGCTAACAATTGGGAAGTTTTGTGGTCAAGGCTTACCATTGGTAAGTTGTGTGGTCAAGGCTAACCATTGGGAAGTTATGTGGTCAAGGCTAACCATTGGGAAGTTGTGTGGTCAAGGATTACCATTGGAAAGTTGTGTGGTCAAGGCTTACCATTAGAAAGTTTTGTGGTCAAGGCTAACCATTGGGAAGTTGTGTGGTCAAGGCTTTACATTGGGAAGTTGTGTGGTCAAGGCTTACCATTGGGAAGTTGTGTGGTCAAGGCTAACCATTGTGAAGTTTTGTGGTCAAGGCTCACAATTGGGAAGTTGTGTGGTCAAGGCTTACCATTGGGAAGTTGTGTGGTCAAGGCTTACCATTGGGAAGTTGTGTGGTCAAGGCTAACCATTGGTAAGTTGTGTGGTCAAGGCTAACCATTGGAAAGTTGTGTGGTCAAGGCTTAACATTGGGAAGTTGTGTGGTCAAGGCTTACCATTGGGAAGTTGTGTGGTCAAGGCTAACCATTGGAAAGTTGTGTGGTCAAGGCTTAACATTGGGAAGTTGTGTGGTCAAGGCTTACCATTGGGAAGTTGTGTGGTCAAGGCTTACCATTGGGAAGTTGTGTGGTCAAGGCTAACCATTGGAAAGTTGTGTGGTCAAGGCTTAACATTGGGAAGTTGTGTGGTCAAGGCTTACCATTGGGAAGTTGTATGGTCAAGGCTAACCATTGGGAAGTTGTGTGGTCAAGGCTAACAATTGGGAAGTTGTGTGGTCAAGGATTACCATTGGAAAGTTGTGTGGTCAAGGCTTACCATTAGAAATTTTTGTTGTCAAGGCTAACCATTGGGAAGTTGTGTGGTCAAGGCTAACCATTGGGAAGTTGTGTGGTCAAGGCTCACAATTGGGAAGTTGTGTGGTCAAGGCTTACCATTGGGAAGTTTTATGGTCAAGGCTAACCACTGGGAAGTTGTGTGGTCAAGGCTTACCATTGGGAAGTTGTGTGGTCAAGGCTTACCATTGGGAAGTTGTGTGGTTAAGGCTAACCATTGGGAAGTTATTTGTGTGTGGTTAAGGCTAACCATTGTGAAGTTGTGTGGTCAAGGCTTACCATTGGGAATTTATTTTTGTGTGGTCAAGGCTAACCATTGGGAAGTTATTTGTGTCAAGGCTAACCATTGGGAAGTTATTTGTGTCTGGTCAAGGCTAACCATTGGGAAGTTGTGTGGTCAAGGCTTACCATTGGGAAGTTGTTTGGTCAAGGCTAACCATTGGGAAGTTATTTGTGTGTGGTCAAGGCTAACCATTGGGAAGTTATTTGTGTGTGGTCAAGGCTAACCATTGGGAAGTTATTAGTGTGTTGTCAAGGCTTACTATTAGGAAGTTATTTGTGTGTGGTCAAGGCTAATGGGCTGTTTCTATCACTAGGGGAGCTAGTTACTTGGACTTCAGTTTCGAAGATCATTGGAAACTTCGAGATTGGTATCATAGTTCTTAAACAGGGCCGGATTTAAGGGAAGGCAGGCAGGGCTCTGTAGGCGCATTGACAAGACTTCAGCAGCATATGGCATGCTAATAAATGTAGAAAAAACCCAAATAATGACCAATATCCAACAGGGCTTTACAAGGGCCATCAGTATTTGAGGCGAAAAGCTAACTAGCGTTAGCAGCTTCAAGTACCTCGGAGCTATTGTCTCGGATGAGGGAACAAAGCCCGAACTACTGGTCCGAATAGCACAGTCCATAGCAGCCCTTTCTAAACTTAAGTTAATATGGAAAGACAAAGCCTTAGCCCTCGGCACAAAAATCAGACTGATGCGCTCCCTGGTCATGGCCACATTTCTATATGCTTGTGATTCTTGGACACTTACTTCAGAACTGGAGAGGAGGATCCTAGCAATGGAAATGAGATGCTACAGAAGGATCCTATGCATCACATTTAAAGACCGCATCACAAAACAGGAGAGATTAGAGACAGGGTTACTGCAGCGATCGGACCCCATGATGACCTGCTAACTACTGTGAAGAAACGAAAGCTTAAAATGTATGGCCATATAACAAGATCTTCGGGACTCGCAAGGACCTTCCTCCAGGGAACAGTACCAGGAAAAAGAAGAAGAGGCAGACAGAGAAAGCGGTGGGAAGACAACATCAAAGAATGGACGGGCCTACCATTGAAAGAGGTTTTAAACAGGGCAAAGGATAGATAGGAATGGAGAAAGACGGTCTACAAGTCTTGCTTGGTGTCCCAATGGTCCACCAGACTAAGGGATAGGTAACAGGTAACAGGTAAGGCAGGGCTACTGCCTCGGGTATTCCACAAGACAGGAGCCTCCATTAAAGAGATACAATATATCTGAATTTCGAAGAGTTAGAAACTTTTAAGTTTTTTTTTTCTAAGATTGTTTTCGCATTTTAACGGCTGGCCAAAAAATGTCATTAAGCAGTGTACGCTTGTAGCATGCTCAGAATAAGTCAATACAGTTCCGATAGTGCGTTCCATGGGCCTTGCCCCCACAGACTAAAAAATATACACTTTTCAAAACTAAAATATGCATATTATTTTTTTTAAAGTAAAGTGAGATTACATTTACAAGAGCTTTTTTTTCCTTCTAAAATATATTAAGCTTTTATATATATATATATA
>JADKLZ010019686.1:4678700-4689622 GCA_021533235.1 Biomphalaria straminea | reverse complement strand
TTCATTCATAACTGGCTCTTTCGAAAAATTTGTAGGGGCTTCCACAAAAATCCTGTCTCGGGGCTTCCACATACTTAAATCCGGCCCTGTACATAGATTAACTAGTTGATACAACGTTGCTCGTGTTGACCGAGAAATAAGAAACTGGGCAGATGCGAGAGTGTCTTGTACTTGAATACCTAGTAATGAGTTTTAATGTCGCAATCTTTTTTTTTATGTCTAAGTTTTCTAAATGTTAATTAGACTAAAGAAATATTTCGTTGTTTTCCTGATAACTATGACACTAAAGTTAACAATGACTGCGGACTTAAACCAGTCTATAGTCTTCAGTTCAAGATTTGTCTATGTCAACATGTGACAACGAATGACTAGTTTATAGGCATGTTATTATCTTGAAATATTAGCCTATATCATGTGATTCGGGCCATATTAATTCTATTACAACTGTTCAGTGATAGGAGTCATGGAGTTAGGAAGGATTAGTGGAAGGGTCGAAACCAAAAAAAATGTGAAACTAAATTGTCTATCCAGAAACAAATACGTTTGGTACTCTGGAGACTTCAAATCAAATCACTGTGACCTTCAGTCACATGACTATGGTTCCTTTTGTAGAAATTAGATGAAGTCCCGGGCATTAGCTTTGGTCGGAACGATGTCGCCCACACAGCAAGTCCTATCTTTCCAGGCAGCTGATGCATCTCCAACAATCAAATATATCACCTGAACAAAGGGAGTTTTGTTTTTGTCGTATAGTTTGTCGTTGCTGAACAAAGGGAGTTTTGTTTTTGTCGTATAGTTTGTCGTTGCTGATTATAATTATTCGTACTGGTGATTTGTATAATATACAGAGAGAGAGAGAGAGAGAGAGAGAGAGAGAGAGAAAGAGAGAGAGAAAGAAAGAGAGAGAGAAAGAGAGAGAGACATGTAAAACTAAAGTTCCCCTTTCAGACCCTAAAGGGCATTTGGTTTATAGGTAAACAGAAAGTGACCTGAGACACAATAAAGTCCATTAGCGAGACTGTCTGAAGATGTGTGACTGTATAATTGAAAGATAAAGATTGATAAAGGCAATGAACCTAATACTAAGGATTTACTCGGTAGGGCACATCTAGTCGTCATCCTCGATAAATGTGATTATTTGAGCCCATTAAGGGAAAAGCCACTATTGTATTTATACTTTCTTTATGTCCGTATACTTGGCCCGTGTTAATTTCAAATTGCAACAAATAAAAAAAAATATTCTTGTTTAAAAAACTCGCTTATATTTATTGAAATCACATCAATAACAATGACGCTGTTACCAATGCTGCAATACAGTTTTCAATAAGCTAACTTCTATAAAAGTTACATTTAGTGTTTAGTTCCACTTTCAGACCTTGTGGTGTATAGGGCAGATGATGTTAAGGTTATCTGATTCTGTGGCCTACAGTTAACGAGGGTGTCATGTGGCCAGCACAATGACCAACTGCCTTTACTTTTCCCCATCTAATGTCAGGTACCTATTAGAGCTGGGTGGACTCAAGGGCGCCCGAAAATCCCGAAATAAAAATCCCAGTCTTCACCAGGATTCGAACCCGGGACCTCCAGTTCGGAAGCAAAGCGCTTTACCGATCAGCCACCTCAGTGTTTGATTATATTTAATTTAGGGTATACGGGTTAAGCGCTTGGCTTATGAAACTTGGGTACTGGGTTCGAATCTCGGTGAATACTGGGATTTTGAATTTTGGGATTTTTAGAGTGCCCCTGAGTCTACCCAACTCTAATGGGTACTTGACCTTAGTTGGGGAAAGTAAATGTGGTTGGTCTTTGTGCTGGCCTCATAACACCCTGCTCGTTAACCTTTGACCATAGAAACGTGACTTTAACAACATCGGTCCCATAGGTCAGAAAGGGGCAGCCACTTTTTTTTTTACTTATAAATCATATATACATTTCCACTCCTGCCTGATGATCATAACTTATTGCATTTTTCATATAAAACAAAAATGAATTAAATACATCCGATTGATTAGGGGGCATAAGGCCTATCTAAGAGTTTTTTTTAAATTGATTCTTGTGTTGTAATAGACAATGAATCATTGAGAAAAGTTTCAATTTGATCCAAGAACGGACATTGGGAGACATATCGTGTACTTTGACCTGACAGAACAACAGAGTGATTAGACCACTTGAGAAAAATAAAAAAAAATACTTTAAAAATAAAACAATGCAATATTTTGGCGTCATTATATAAATCTATATTATATTTCTCAAAAGAATTAGGTCAGACGTGCAACAACAACAACAAGTAAATAGGGAAGATCCCGTGGCGCACGCACCACGGTGTGCATGGACCCAATCCGCACCGCACTATTTCATTCACAAAATAGCATAGACACATAAAGAAATCAATAGACCGGGAAAAGGAAGTAACTTCGTGAAAACACATGTATATATATATCTCTACTGTTGAATTACAAAAGATTTCAATAATTTCCGGAGATTTCCAGGACTTTTTCGTAGGTTTAGTTTAGTTTAGTTTTAGTTTTAGGCACATCGGCACAGTATAGGCCATGTCGTGCCCGTAGTCCCTTAAGGACTACTCTCCCTAAGAGGCAGCGGGAAATCTGTTATATGTTATAAAATGGTTTAATTTAATAATGTATACATCTAAAATCTGTTCCTAGATCTAGATCTAGATCTAAAACTCGAATTCAACTCTAAGAAGATTATAGAACTTCTCTTCGCAAGTATAGTTTTATGCTTTAGCACATGAACATACTAATTATAGTCCATTTAATCAATTTAACATTCAAATTTGTTTTTCTTAAGCATTGTTACATGAGTGCAGCTATATTCTTAATATCGCGTAAATTAAGGTCAATTAGCCATTTTTTTAATCTCCATTCATAGTATTTTTCATTCATGAATTCACGCATTTTTACTTATAACAAGCAAATGGGAAGATCCCATGGCGCAACATGGTGTGAATCGAATGGGAAATAATAGCCTATCCAAATCCGCACTATTTTCATTCACAAAATAGCATAGCATTTTTTTTTTACTTTAAAAAGATTTTAATAATGTCCGGAAATTTCCAGGACTTTTTCGACCGGCGGCATAGCATTTAATAACATTTCAGGAGATTTCCAGGGGGCTCCTGGTCAATCAAGAGGCCGCGGGAAATCTGTTATGTTTTATAAAATGGTTCAATTTAATAATTTATACACCTAAAAATTAGCACGGGTCCAAAGAAAGTGCGATACCCACTGTGGTCACATATGTTGCAGTGCCTAAGGCCTGCCTTGGAAAATAGCGGCGTATGATATGCCGCCGGTCGACTAGTTAGTTTATAATGTAATTAAATTTGTAATATAGATTAAGATTTACAATAATAAATCTGCGAGATTACAAATATTTTTACCAATTGGTCTTGTTATGCCCAATTTTATGCTTTTATCTTTCTCAATTCATATTAAGTTGTCCCCCAGTGGACAACAGCTATGACTAAAGGTTTTCATGGCACAATTGGGTTTACGTGAGCATGAGAAATATGGAACTCTCCCTGACCTCGGACTTGGAGACAAAGTCTTATAATATAAGGAAATTAGTCTAGCTCATAATACAAGGACACTAGGCTAGCTCTTATAATATAGGTGCACTTTCTAGCTCTTATAATACAAGGAAACAAGTCTAGCGCTTAAAATACAAGGACACTAGCTCTTATAATACAAGAAAACTCGTCTATCTCTTATCCAAAGTAATTGCTATGACTATTCCAAAGATTCAGTTGTCTTTTCTTGAGTAAATCATGGCTGCCTGGTCGAGCGCGTTGCACGCTGGACTGTCATTTGGATTTATCGAAGGCCCGGGTTCAAAACCTTCCCGCTCCCATCCCCCGTCGTCCTGCGGGAGATTTGGACTAAGAAGTAACTATCTTCAACTCTGAAGGAACATCCGAAGCATGTAAAACATTTTACAAAATCATGTCAGACAGTGCAGAGAGGTGACGGTGTTTGGTAACTAGTGTAATTACAAGAACGAGTTTGAGGCACCTTCAAGGTTGAAAAGGTCACTTTAAAAACTATTTGGATGTCTAGGATGTCTTTTCAAAAATGTCTTGATCCTCATCAGGAAATAGAAGCAAAAGATAATTATGCATTAAGATTGTCTAGCGCCACCTGCATTAGAGGGCAGCATGTGTGGCTTACAAAATCAGAAACAAACTCTCTAACAATTGAACCCACCTCATCTATCCCCATGGCGTTTGAAACAAACTCCTTGTTTTTATAATGAATACAACAGAGAGCGGAAAGCTAAAAAAGAGAGAAAATAGGAGAGAGAGAGAGAGAGAGAGAGAGAGAGAGAATAAAAGAGTAAAGCCCTATTCATTTAATGGTTCTTTTATCGAAGTGCCATAACTCCTACCAGACAGGAAGTGTTGCCATGAACAACAGCTAGCTCTAAAATGGGAGATAATTGAATTATTTGGAACAAAAAATATGTCATAGGCTGAGTTAGACACGCAATATAGTCATCCTCCCATCAGACTTCTAATATATTTTACATGTAAGCGACACGTCATTTATTTAAGTCACCAACTTCCAACTTCCCAACATTTTGAAACAAATTATCAAATTTCGTCATAAGCCAACACCTATGTAACATGGGATAGGGGCAAGAATTGAACCCGCACCATTGTTACGACCCTGTCGAGTCGTCCAGTTATAATCCTACAGACGACGTAGACTATCTAGCCGTCTGGTCGGAGCCAAGCAAACAGAATAGCTGGCCTGTTAAATCTGTCCAATCTTACCAGCTTTTAAAAAAACAGAGTAGTCTCATCCTGCAGTCGGGCAACGCTGACGACGGGCATTCATATTTTTATCTTTCAACTATTACTGAGTTGCCCGACTATTCGCCTATTAACGTCTGTCCCAGTGGCGTGGCTAGGGAGAGGGGAGGAGGGGGAGAATTTGAAAATCCCCCCCCGGGCCCCCACTTGAGGGGGGTCCCCAAACGAGTGTTTTTTTTACAAAAAAAAAAATAAGTATTACGCAAAATATAGGGTCCCCAAAGAGGTCAGTCCCCCCGGGCCCCCAAACGATGGAAAATTTCTAGATATGCCCCTAGTCTGTTCGTCTATTTATTTTCTTAACTGCTAAGGCTAATTTCGAATTTCATATTTCAATATCGCCGTTATCTTGTTTGAATAGGCAACCAACTTCTGATAGCGAACTTCTTTGTTTATTTAATTAAATATATTATGCCTAACAATTTGTTCTAACGAGTTTAAAAATCATGTCATATTATGTAATTATAATAATTAATGAGATCTTGAGTATAGAAATTTTCCATTTATTCCCACCAAAGTCTGAAAATAAAAATAATGATTTTATAATTGTCAGTTTGTAGTCATGTCATGGTCATTAATGCGGATAGTATGAGTGTCTGTAGGGCATTGAAAATGTGTGATTCGGTTTACGGGGACTCTCAAGTTTATGTCTAACTTAGTTCCTAATACTTCCTATATCATATTACTTTTAATAATATATTATATTATAATAATTTTGTTATTTATTATTATTTGCGATTTCATAAATTGCGAAAAAGCTATAAATAGCTTATTTTGTGTAAAGAAAATTTTGATTAGTGATATCGATGGGTAGTTCCAGTAAATCGTTGAGAAATTTTTGCATTTTTTAGCACCAAAGAATCAACTTTTTAAAGCTTTTCTGTTATTAGCATAAAATGATTGCAATATAGAGAGTGCAATGAACTTTCATTCTACGACATTGACGATGAAAGTAACACCTGGATATAATTGTGTATTAACAAATTATTGACTACAGTAACAGTAGAAAAAATTTAATTACAATTTAATTTTTTGTTGTAGTTTGCAACATTGGCCAACAAAAAGGTTAATTTAGCAGCCTCTACATTGTTTAGTTTAGAGTCAATAGTCAGCTAGTGTCAATAAAATTATTACTTAAGATGGAGCATTTGGGTGTGTTTGTGTGTGTGTGTGGGGGTGACAAGTGATACTCAGAAATACTAGAGTTTTCTGGCTAAAGAAGGAATGTATGAGGTAGAGCTTACTTGTGGACCTTATTAAATTATTACCTTATAGTAAAAAAGGAAGTCTCTATGTGAAAATAAAAACATATAGTCTGGGTATAAATCCATTGGTGTAGTTTCTGGTTTTACATTTTGTAAGGAGAAACGGAAATTCCCGAAATTTTCTCATAGAAATTTCGACTTGTTTTGGTGACTGTGACGTCATTTTGCAACTTCTCCTAGTCCTGGGATTAACACGCATCGATCCTATTGGGTGCAATTTGCGAATGATTGCCGCGTATCGACCCGCAGTCGTGCTATCTCGTAAACAAATCGTTTATTGATATGAGCCGCCATATTTATCCCCTAGAACCGGAAGCTTGTACCTGGATGTATATTTAGAAATCTTAAGAGGAATTGGGAGGCGGGGGGAGGGGCTAGGTTGGACACATAGACTCTAATCACGTCAACTGAAGTCTTTTTGGAGGTTATAGTCTTAAACTAAGGTCTTTTTTTTGTTGTTGTAATTATAAATCTTATGACGTCATTTGTTACAGTTTATTTAAGGGACTATTGGAATAAATAATTTATTCCTGCATAAAACAAGTAAACTTCTACTTTCAGACCATGCGATCTATAGGGCATCTGTTGTTTTTTTTTTTGTTTTTTTTTTTGTGGCCAACGGTTATCGAGCAGGGCGCATGTGGCCAGCACAACAAACAACCGCCTTTACTTTCCCCAACTTAAGTCAGGTATCCATTAGAGTTGGGTGGACTCAGGGGCGCCCTAAAATCCTGAAATTTAAATCCCAGTCTTCACCTTGATTCGAACCCAGGACCTTGGGTCAGATGTTAAGTGCTTAGCCTCTTATCCGCCGTGCATAGCTTTCTAAATGTCTAAATAAACCAATAGACTACAGGTATTTCTACTAATTTTTCTAGTGGTGTTTCGGGAGAGCAGGTTGCCAGGACATCCGCTCTGTTATCAGCAGCAGACGCCTTTACTGGCTTGGCCACGTTCGTAGAATGGCAGGAGGTAGACTACCACAAGATATACTGTATGGCGATCTTATTGAAGGCAGGAGAGCCGTTGGTCGCCCACTTTTACGGTATACATATGTATGCAAACGCGACATGAAGCAATTAAAAATCGACACTAGCAGCTGGTAAAAAGTAGCACTGGATAGATCCACATGGAGAGAGAGCATAAGAGAAGTGTCTCGGATTGATGATGCCATACACAACGGTAGCAGAAAGAAGGCTGAAAATGCAGCTGCGCTTGGTGATTTTATATGCCCAAACTGCAACCGTAGCTGTGTATCAAGGATTGGCCTCTTTAGCCACACAAGCAGTTGCAAGGGGAAAAGATCATCTCTCGAGACGTAAAATGCCACAGAGAGTTTCGGGGGAATAATAGTTAGAGATGGTGAGAGTGGCCATAATGCTCTTGATGAACTATTGTGTTGATTTGTAACTCCTTGTCTGGTTGAATTAATTTATATATATACTATTGTCACTGTGGATATGATCTTATCTTCTTATCTTCTAGCATATAGACGTTACTTAAAAAAAGAAGATGATTACGTCGAATGCTTCATGCATCTAGTCATGAATTTTAACCAATGACTTAAATTCAATTTTTAAGTCACTGGTTTTCTAGGCTGGCTCAGGCAAAACATTCCATGCTCTAATAGCACTAGTGAAGAAGGATCATCTGTACAAATTTGTCCTAGCATATGGAACGATGAATGCGCCTTTATTTTTATGTCTTTCTGAGTATTTTTTTAGATTTTGTATTTGTATTCTAAGATTTGAGATTTAGTGATTTATATGTTTGTGTGTCTTTTAAGAACTATTCGAAAGTCGCATTCCTTTACATTGATCTATATTTATCTGGTGCTGTTGCAAATGCTTTAGGGCGGAAATGAGGAAATGATGTCAGCAAGCAGAAGTGATCATGTCTGTCTGCCAGGCAGATTGCTAGCCTAGTTGTGTTTGTGATGTTAGGAAGATTTCTAACGTTGTCATTGTGGAAAATGTACAGCCGCTTATAATATCTCTGTTGTATTTTTACATGCTTCTAATTTTGAAGATAGCCCAAACCTACGTGTTAGCGAAGATAGTCCAAACCTACGTGTTGGCGAAGATAGTCCAAACCTACGTGTTGGCGAAGATAGTCCAAACCTACGTGTTGGCGAAGATAGTCCAAACCTACGTGTTGGCGAAGATAGCCCAAACCTACGTGTTGGCGAAGATAGCCCAAACCTACGTGTTGGCGAAGATAGTCCAAGCCTACGTGTTGGCGAAGATAGTCCAAACCTACGTGTTAGCGAAGATAGCCCAAACCTACGTGTTGGCGAAGATAGTCTAAACCTACGTGTTGGCGAAGATAGCCCAAACCTACGTGTTGGCGAATATAGTCCAAACCTACGTGTTGGCGAAGATAGTCCAAACCTACGTGTTGGCGAAGATAGTCCAAGCCTACGTGTTGGCGGTGGGCAGGGTTCGAAACCAAACACTCGAGACCATTGAAAGACAGTACGGAGCGCAAACCAAACGACCATGCAGCCATAATCAAAACAAATACAATTAAAATATAAATCAACAATCCAGCAGAATTGTCTGTCTCCCTTCGGAGGCCATTTATTGCCAGGTGTTTTTGTAGTATGCCAATTAAGACAAGCGCCTTGTTTGTTGTATGCCAGTTAAGACAAGCGCCTTGTTTGTTGTATGCCAGTTAAGACAAGCGCCTTGTTTGTTGTATGCCAGTTAAGACAAGAGCCTTGTTTGTTGTTCAAACACTTTGGAAAGTGGGACACGCCTAAGTCTATCTTCTTTTAAACTGAATACATTTTGAACAACTTGTTGTGGTGTTATCTCGCTTTAAGAGTACTCTCGCGATCATTTTATTCAATGATTAACATTTTAATAGCTTTTTAAATCAAATACTAGAGACATCTAATTGTACCAAAATACTAGCCTATGGCTAGCCTATTCCTAAATGAATGATCAAAAGAATGAGATATGTATATTACTATATACTCAAGTATTTAGTTAACCTTTTAAAAGTGCGGTAGCGACAAATATACATTTTAAAATCTTTTCTATATCACAGTTTACATTTACTCATTGGACCAGTCTTTCTCAGACCAGAAGCAACAGACATAAAAAATATTGAAATTTATATTGTTTTCATATATAAAGAATCTATTTGAAGTAAACACAAAAACATATTTATGTATGTTACTAATAGATATGAACAAAACCATATTAATTATTATCAAACTTGGTATAAATATTCAATAGTAGCCTATATATACTGGCCACCACGAGCAAACTATGGGTATTTTCTTTAGTCTAATATATAAATACACTTGTTCTATAACAGAATCTAAGTCATTAGTTAACATGCATGACTAGACTTAAATAGATTGAACTAGGAACACGCGTAGGACGTTATAATCTTATTTTTGAAGTATTCAGAAGTTAAGTCTGTATTTTATAAGATAAGGTAAGATAAGATAATGATTTTTTTTTAGTTAAAATTATGAAAGTCTTTTTCTAAAAATATATGTACATTAGAAAAGTAGTCACGATCCATATTACGAAGTCTATGGCTGACATTATAAACTACAATCCTGCATACAGTAATTATTATTAGTTTTGGTTTTTATTAAAAACACTCTCTCACACACACACAAAAGTCTCACAAAATTACGAGTTTTCGTGTCAAGAAATTCAAGACAAAGTCGGAAATTACGTCGATTCCCAAACGCACCAAAAGAATCGATTCTAAAATGTCATATCCCTGAAATTGACAGATCGATTCTGAAATAAGAGTTGTGGTCATCACTCGTTATGGAACATTGAGGCATTTCGTTTGCTAGTTCTACCATTACATACCATCTCTTCACATCACTTACCATCACTTTCCATTACTTGCCATAGATCTCATTTAATCATCACTTTTTATCATTTTCCATCACTTCACAATTTGTACCGCTACTACCCATCGCATACCATCACTTGTGATTATTCAAACTTTGAACTTGTTTAAACTTCCTTTGTAAGACGTGTGCCTCAAAGGTCAAAGGGTATTCTTTCATTAACCTAGTTACTAATCATAAAGTAGAAAAAAAAACAGTTAAAGAGGATTAGAGATTTAAGATAAAAAGTTGTGTACCCATGAACCTTTGGTTCAAAGATTTTCGGCCGCAATTGAAAGCCAGGTTTATGGTTCTTGTACAGTTGCTCCTGACAGGCTGAAGCAGGTCAATGTCTTCAAGTCTGCTTCAAACGTTGAAAGAGATAGAATCAACATCCCGAGAAAAAGAAACACAATGATGCCTTTCGGTACAACAGTGATATGCATCACTTCCGTTCGGTTAGATTTAATAGAACAACAAAAAAAAAAGATTTTTCTCCTTTAAACATTAGGTCTGATAAAAAAAAAGTGAAAACTTGCTCAAAATGTCATTAAAATTAGAAAAGTTTAAATTTAGCATAAAAGGCGAATATCATGATTGGATCGAACGCTTCTATTGCTTTTGGATTTTTTTGATATCGACTACAGTAGCTAACAAGGAAATAAGTCCATGAGACTACCGTTGTTTGACTCAATGGAAATGGGATAGTCTATGTCTTTATTTCTGTTACAAATAATTCACATTTATTAGGTAACAAAAGGGGGGAGCTAAATACAGAATATAATCCTACCTATGTTTAGAACATACTAAATACAGATGTTGGGCTAATGAACACATGCCACATTTGTACTACACACAAAGCTAGAAGACAATATTTTACATAAGAGAAAATGATGATGAAAAAAATCAAGGCAAATCCTGATGAAGACACCATCCAAAGACTACTGACTAGACAATCCTG
>JADKLZ010019686.1:4658452-4669411 GCA_021533235.1 Biomphalaria straminea | reverse complement strand
CACACAAGCTTTTAAATATAAATAAATCTATAATAGCATCTGTGACACTTATGTTGTCTTGTAGTGGTCTGATAGTATTTTGCTGTATTCTGTGCCCCAGAAATTCAATGTCTGTTCTGGCAATTTTAACCTTACTAGGTTTTATCGTCAGCCCGTTATCCTGTAGTATCTGGAACACTTGTTGCAGACCAACAATGTGTTGTTCTAATGTGTTGTGGAAGACACATATGTCGTCAAGATAGAAAATGACATCTGGTCTTTTCCCTAGTAATTTTGCCATCATCCTGTTGAAGGTCGCAGGTGCATTACTAAGCCCGAAACTCATGTAATTCCACTGGTAACAACCAAATGGAGTAGTGAATGCTGTTAGTGGCTTAGCATCTTCCTCCAGTGGAATTTGCCAGTAACCTCTGGCTAAGTCGAGAGTAGTGAAATATTTTGCCCCTCTAAGTTTAGGCATAATGTTCTCGACGTTAGGCATTGGGTATGTGTCTTTTACGGTAATGGCGTTGAGTTTCCGGTAGTCTACACACAGGCGCATCTTTCCAGTCGTTTCCTTTTGTTTTACTAGGACTGCTGGAGCTGAATATGGGGATGTAGATGTATCAATTATTCCCATTTGTAACAGCATTTCTATTTCTCTTTTCGGTATCTCTTCATGGTGTAAGGAAACTGGGTATGGTTTGGCTCTTGTGGGTTTTGTATCGGTTAGTTGGATAGTGTGTTTTATGGCGGTTGTTCTACCTGGTTGATCTGTGAACATTGGCGCCCATTGAGCTAGCAGTTTATCGATATCTTGTTTAACTGGATCCTGGAGGTGTGATGTGTCGATGTTTTTCACAGATTCACTGCTTTCAATGACTGGGCATGGTAATTCGTCTGTTTCCTCTATTGTTTCTACCATCATGACTCTCTGACTGTCTTGCGTGTCTTTCTTATTGTTCGTTGTAAGAGTAAATGGTCTGGGCATGTATAGCTTCAGCATATTTATGTGAAACACTTTGTCTCGGCCTCTGATGTTTATGCTGTAGTCGACCTTCGAAATCACCTTTGTGACTTGGAATGGGCCCTGCCATTTTATAAATAACTGGTTGTTTTTGTCAGGCAGCAGAACCATGACATTATCACCAACTTGTAGTGTTCTCAACTTTCGTCCCTGATTTAGCTTTCTCAATAGTTCTGGTTTCTCTTTATTTGCTTGCTTTTGAACAGTTTCGCATGCTTCAATTATATTTTGTCTTGTTTTGATGACAAGATCGTATCCTGTCAGTACGTCATGTTCTATGTTTCTATTTACTAGAAAGTCTCTGTATAGTGACATGGGTCCTCTAACAGGTGAGCCATAGAGCATCTCGAATGGTGAGAAGCCCGTTGTTGAGTGTGGTACTTCTCTGTAGGCGAACAGTATGGGATTGATCAGCTTGTCCCAATCTGTTGGGTTGTCTTGTGCTACTTTGTTCAGCATTGTTTTCAGAGTTGAGTTCCAACGTTCGCACATTCCATTCGTTTGGGGATGGAAACGGGCCGCAAATTGTTGTTTAATATTCAGAGTTTTGCAAAACTGTGCGAATTCATTCGATTTGAACTGGGTGCCTTGATCGCTCAGTATTATCCGAGGGTAACCTGTTCTTGCAAATATTGCTGTTAGTGCGTCTCCCACATCTTCAGAAGAAATTCTTTTCAATGGTATTGCTTCTGGGAACCGTGTGCACATATCTACAACAGTCAATATGTAGCGATGGCCTCTTCCGGATATTACTGGCATTGGTCCAATAATATCTACAGCTATCTTTTCAAATGGCATTTCACTTAAGTCTGTTGTCTGTATTGGGGCTTGCATATAAGTTCCTTTTGCTCCATGTATTTGGCAAATATGGCAAGATTTTATATAGGCCTTTACTTCTTGCGTAATTTTAGGCCAAAAAAATTCATTCAAGATTCTATTCAATGTTCTCTTTATTCCCATGTGTCCGGCAAACGGGGTGTCATGTGCAAGCTTCAATATTGTTTCTCTATATTTCTTTGGAATTAGCAATTGTTGTGTCTTGCCTGCTTTCAGATGAATTTCTCTTACATAGACACCATCTTCACCTATCTTGATTAACCCTCGTCTTGGTGCAACCTCACTATCTATGAGTTTTATTAGATCTGGATCACTTTTCTGTTCACTGACAAATTGTTCTGCTTTAATCTGTAGTGGGTCTTGATTTTCTGTTGAGATTTCATTCGGTTCGTTTACTGGATTATGGCTTCTCATATCGCTATTTTCTGTTTCTGTATTTTCCTTTTCATCGTTATAAGGAACTTGTATATTATCGTTTGTATTTAGCACTTCTTCTGCTTTCTTCTGAGCTCTTGTAGTAACCATTGAACATTTCTGTGTGTATTTTTCTTTCCATTTATTCAATTCTTCTACTGTGCAAGGTTTAGAGCCTTCGATACAGCCAATGATAAGACCAATGTTGTCAGGCTTATTATCTATTACTAAGGCCTCATGCCAACCACTGATGAACGGTGTGTGTATGTTGATATGTGCTACCAGGTGTGTAGTTACTTGGCCAGTGTAACTAACACAGTCTTGTCTTCTTTCTGTGTACTGTTGTGAGTTGACATATTCTTTTGCGACTAGAATTGCGGTTGCTCCTGTATCGTACAGTACGTTGGTCATCTGTTCTCCCACGAAGCCTGGGTATACCTGCAGTTTATCAGCGTGTTTGGCAGCAAAAGCTCGGTCTCTTGGTCTGTTGTTCCCAACTTTATTGCGTCGGTTGTAGAAGCAAGTCTCTGTAGTGTGGTTTGTTCTACCACATATTTCACATTGGAAACGAACTCTTTGCTGATTTCGTCTGTATTCTTGTTCCTTGTAGCTATATGTTGGGCTCCTTTCTCCATATTTCTCTCTTCTTTCCGTATATGTTGGGCTTTGATAACTATAGGTTGGGCTCATTTCCTTATCTTTCTCTCTTCTTTCCGTATATGTTGGGCTTCGGTTAGCGTTCTCTCTTCTATATAGAGGGCTTGGTGTCCGCATTCTAACGGTGTTGCTCACCATAAAAGCGGATGCCGCGGTTGGGTTCTCTCTAGCTAACACTTCTCTTGGGTGTGCAGCCTTATACTGTCTTAGTTGTGCTATGAGGCTGCTGATGGACTTTGGCTCTCGCTCCGTTACGTATGTTTTCACATTGTTATTGTAAGCTTCCATCACAGCGTCCATTATGATGTGTTCTCTGAGGGTTTCATATTTGTGATCCACTTTTGACAGGTCTACCCATCGATCGAAGTAAATTGACATGTTGGTGACGAATATTTGTGGATCGTCGTTCGCTAGAGGTGTCGACTCTTTCAATTTCCTTCTGTATTCGTAACTTGTGGAGCCAAATTGTCTTAGTAAAGCCTCTTTCACGGCCACGTAGTCTTTTCTTTCCTCTTCTCGCATTTGTATGCAGATATTCATGGCTCTCCCTTTCAATCGCCCCATGAGGCTTCTTGCCCATTCTGACTGAGGGAGGTTGCAGGCTGTTGCTATGTCCTCAAACCTCAGTAGGTATGAGTCAATGCACTCGTTCTGGCTTTCGTCGAATGGAGACATTCTGTCTAGTTGTTTGTATTTGTCAAAGTGTTCTTTTTTTTCATTTTGTTGTTCTTTGTCTTTCTTTTCTTTAAGTTCTAGTTCTAGTTGTAAGATTTCCTTCTTTCTACTATCTTCTTCTTTCTTTCTAGTTTCTTCCCTATTTAGCCTCCTCTCTTCTCTTTCTTCCTCTTGTGTTATTTTTAGTGTAATGAACTTTTCAAGTTCTTCTCCTTGCAGGCCATTTTCCTTGCCCGCTTGTCTAAATATTTGGTACATCGACATTTTCACTTACTTGTGTTTCGTCGTATCTCGTCGGGGTTGCGCCAGTTGTGAAGAACCAAGTTTATTCATTAATGTAACATTTAATTCAATCGAACATATGTACAGTTATCATCATACCCAGCAACTCTCTTGTTTACAACCCCCACTACTTCCGCAAGTCCCTTAACTCCCGATATCCCACTTGACCGTGTGTCACGGTTGACCACACATAGTAACCGTGTCACAACAATATATATATATATATATATATATATATATATATATATATATATATAAAGTAGAGTCAATTCGGTGATGTAGCTGTGGAATAGTTTACCTTAAGTGTCTCCGAACTTGTCTAAGTAAGCATGTCTGTTCTCTTCATAAGTTTAAGTACTTGGTAGTCCTGATTATCTTCCCTTCCAAAGAACTTATTTCTTTGATGTCTGATAATAATGAGACATTTCGACTTTTACATCTCTTTCTCCATTAAAATGTACTGCCTTAGTGTCCTGGGTGTCCGGAGTGCATGGTGACAGCCTGTGCGTGCTGGGACAACCCTCGCTGAGAGCAAAAGAAATGAAGCGGCCTTAATCAAGAAGGAAAAAAGAAAGCTGTTCTGTCCACTAGCCATGAATCAGATGCATATACATGCATGAATTGTGGCAATTTCTGCAGCTCTAGAATTGGCTTGATTAGCCACTCCAGATTCTGCCCGTCTCAAGACTAAACCAAAACCAGTGACTCATCTGGGAGCATCCATTGCCTTTCGAGACAAAAGGAGCCATATATATATATATATATTGTGCTGGGTGAAATAGAAGTTTTAGAAGATGGTTTCAAGCAGAGACAGAAATTGCGCATCCAGGAGAGACGCTATCATTTCATTCCACGTTCCAACACTGTCGTGGGAGACCCGTTATTATAAAATCAAACCCTTGTTGTGGTGGATGATGCAGTTTGATGGTGCTTTTCTTTTTATTGTCGCCAAGTGCAACGTCTTCGGTTCCATTTCCATTTGGCATCTCAACGGTGGTTCGTTTTAGTTCCATATTGACCCAGCATTTTCCTCTCTATCGATGATTTCTTTTGGACATTAAGTTAACGGAATAACTTTAATTTTTGTTTTTCATTGAGCGCTTCCTGTTGCAATGTTTCCAATGTTTCTCTACCAAAGTGTGCCGAGAAATGACGATAAATGTAAGTAAGTAACTAACACATTTTTTTCAGATTATTTTTATTCACAGGGGGGCAGGAATGAAATAACAGTATAAAAACTTATCAAATAGTGAAAATATACTTTTCCATTATGTCTCGTCATGTTATGGTCGCATTGTGAATTAAATCATTATAATTTTAAATATAATGTGTTCTTGAATAGATTTTTCTCATTGGATTTGGTGACTATTGTAAACTTGTGTTATGGCTAAATTGTGAAGGATTTTCAGTTACCATGAGTAGAGTCTAGAAGATCTAACGGACTCTATTGTCCTCTCTGCAACGCAATGAAACAAAGAAATGACTCAGTGTAAGAACGTAGTGAAACTCAGAACACTTTGGAGAAACAAAATCCAACAAAAACAATCATATATGTGAATCGGAAAATTAAAATCCTATGAAATATATCTGTTCAGTGAATACGAACACAATGAACCAGCTGAATCATTCTCGATATGAATCTTGACATGACACTCGCATTCCCTTTGATACATTTGAAAATAGTTTTTTTTTAACCTAGATATTGCAAGAGACAGGATGTGACGTAAGAAGCTTAAAGATTTCCTTTCCTTCGAGATATAATGGTCAGTTAGATTCAAACATGTGTACAAGTGGTCAGGCGCGTTGACTGATGGTCAATAGGTTTCTCCGTTGAAAATGGAATTTTAAGCTTGGATAAATTTGGACGTCCTTAAGTCCATCCAACATTATAAGGTCAATGTCACGTAGCACGAAGCAGCTGTTGCACTAAGTTTATTTTTAGTTTTCTGCAACCATCTCTAGAGCAACGTCAAGGCTAATTGTCAACGGGTTCTTTGGATAAGCATGCCTTCTTGCAACAGAAGCGATGTTTAATTTCATAGAAGGAGCGAGATTTGTTTCTTTCTAGCTGCTTTTTGTTAAATTTAGGTTGAGGGAGATAAAAAGATTCGTGGAAAGTACGGAAGAAGTCAGTTGTATTTATGAACTTAAACGACAGTTTAAATGTGTAATTGTATTGTACAAAGTATACATCTTATAAAAGTGAATCCTTGTTCCAGATAAAGCTTTGGATTTAGTGTTTATAACTCTCTATTGTTTAAATTAATAGTTAGCATTTTAATCTCAGGCCTACCGATATGTTCAGTCATTGTTTTAAATAGACATCTACACTAAATTATACAATCAGAAGCGCATTGTCTGATCAACACAATTTTATAGTAACATCAAGACACCTTCAGATCTAGCTAACAAATACAAATGATTGTTTCGGTACCTGACACATTAGTTAGTCAGTCGTTGTGCTGGTCACACTAGACCATCGTTAACCGTCGGGCGTAGAAACAGATGATCTTTATACCACAATGTCTGAAAATGTTTTTTTTTTAAATTTTAAATGTAATTAGTACATTGTATACTAATAAAAATCATATAAGTATATATATATAAATATATATACTTATAAACTCTAAGGTCCTATATTACAGGTGTAAATCTCACTCTCTTGTACTATGTCGTTTTAAGACGTTTACAATATTGTTTTGTACGTACTCTCTTGTTTTAAAGGCGTCTGCTTGCTATAGTTACTGTATTGACCATAGTTTTGAACTAGTCTACTCGATTAGGTCGTAGGGGCAAATGGAATCAGTGTAACGGAGGGGAGAGTCTGTGCATTCTGCTTACAACATCAATAAATTACATCTCTTCCGATAGCGTATCCTGCCCTTGACTGACATTACCATCCATTGGTGTCAGAAATGGGAGAGGAAGCTGTGGGTGTTGGTAGGGGAAGTGGGGGTGGGGGGAGTCTTGGGGTTAATAGGAGGAAGACCTGAAGACATTCTTAATATTTCCAGACTATATATATATATATATATATATATATATATAACTGCAAACAAGTGTTGTGTACTTGAACTAAAAATCTTGTTAGTTACTTGTAAATGAAGTCCAGACAATTGTAAAAGTATTTCTATCTATTTCTATTCAAAGTTTTTCTAATTATTTCTATGTAAGTATATTTATCTTAGTATTTCAATCTAACTAATTTTAAGTATTTCTTAGTAATTTTACGTATTTCTATTTTAGTTTTTTTCTAAATATTTCCCAGTTTTTCAAAGTACTTCTAAGCGCAAACTAGAACTAAGATAGTAGCACTAAAGTGACCAGCTGTAAAAATACTTCGGCCCTGCAGTGAACAATGCATACTTAGGTCATAGTGGCCGAATGTTGGTATAGAACTTCAAAACGAAGTGCAACTATTTATAAAATCTGGCTGAAGACCATGCTCCTGAACTTTACAAATGTAAATGAATATCAGATATTAGTTTGGAAAAAAAAAACAAATGCGTTAGGTCGTTGTTCTGTCCACATGACACCCACGTTACTTTTCGGCTATAAAAGCAGACAATGATCCTTATCTTACGTATAAAACATTGGCCAAACTTGTTCATCTAAGCTCTGACTGTAACACAAAGTTCATTGTTCCGTGAACTGGACTATTCTGTTCAGTCCACTTCCTCTCACTCAATGAGCTGGTCCTCTCTGACTCGTGTAAGTGATTACTGTAAGACCATCAATTAGCTTAAGTGACAGTTTGATGTCTAAATTGACCTGTTTCGCTTCTTCTCCAGTCAGGCCGTCACGCCCGAGCGAACAGTATGAAGCTTTCCTTACACAAGGACTTGTGATTTTGTAAGCACAAAGTTGTCAATGACATCACTAAAGTTGTTTGTTTTGACCTGCCATGTCGCTAACATAACAAGAAAATATATATGTAAAGAATAATTGTATCAATTAGTTTGGATCAGTCATGCAATTTAACTTGTAAAAGATCTAGACTAATAAAAACATTTATAAAAATTAACAAAGAGAGTTTGTGTGATACACAAACTCAGATGCGGCCCCCGTCGGAGTCGGATCCCTGTCAGATCCGCCTATTCGCAAGATGTTTCGGATGTTCCTTCTAGGTTGAAAATAATTAACTTCCCGCTGGACGACGGAGGATTGCGAGCATGGTATAAACCTGCCTAATCTTGATATTTGCGCACTAGACTTTAGTTCGGATTTATCGTTGGTCTTGGCTCAATTCCTGTATTCTCCCATCCTTAAACTATTGCAATATTTCTGAAAGAACAGTAAAGGTTAAATCATATTTTCAAAAGCCTTTAGTGTTTTTTTTTCTAACCGTGATGGACAGACCAACCAACAGACAAAATGCACAAAAATATGCTTCTTTCATTCTAATGGGGGCACTAAACAATTTATTTTTTTTTAAATCTGATTTTTTTTTAAATTTAAGAAATTAGTTTAGAATTATGTCATTGCCGGGCTTTACGCTAGTACACGAAAGCCGCTGCTAAAAGTTAATTTTAAAAAATATGCGTGATATCTATATATGAAAAGCATTTCTCATAGTAACATTTCCTCCCTTACATTTACGTATTGTTTTAGAATTGGTCTTTTGTTATTAAAAAATCGCTTGTATAATTAGTTTTATAAATTAAACGGTTTGCTTTTAGAAAACTAAAAGTAGCCGTTGAACCTAAACTTTTCAAGCCGCATTTAATGGTGAAATAATATTTTTCGTATCTCTTCTAGTTTTGGCGCTCTGAGTCTGACAGACGGACAGAGGGACAGACAGACAGAAATTCATTTTAAAAAATGTGCGTGATATCTACATGCCAAGAGCATTTTTTCTAGTAACATTTCCTCCCTTACATTTACGTAATTGTTTTAGAATTGGTGTTTTGTTATTAAAAAATCGCTATCATAATTAATTTTATAAATTAAATGGTTTGCTTTTAGAAAACTAAAAGTAGCCGTTGCACCTAAACTTTTCCAGCCGCATTTAATGGTGAAAAAATATTTTTCGTATCTCTTCTAGTTTTGGCGCCCTGAGTGTGACAGACGGACAGACGGACATTTTGCACAAACCTAATAGCGGCTTTTCCCCTTACGGGGGCCGCTAAAAAAGGGGCGAACGACTTGAATTCGAAATATATTTTTCAGGCTTGTGTAATTAGGTGTGGGAGAAATAATGCTTAAAACTTCTTACCAGACAGACAGACAAAAAGATAGACACACAGTGAGTTGATAAAAGTTTTGTAAAAACAGTCCTGTGCCATTAAAGCTGCCGAATAGATTTGTTAAAATTAGTTTTACTAGATGTTTTATGCAATGTTTGGTCCTCCCCCTTGTGTACGCTTGAGTGAGGAAAATAAATCCAGTCAGTTTAGGCCCCGCCGTGACACCCACCCACACACACCCACATTTACGTTTGCTGCTAAGGCCGCCTATGTCAAGAGCGTATACAATTATTTTTTTAAAATTAAATTGTTGATAAACTTTACAAAATCTATAAATATAAATATGATGGGAGTAAAATCACGTGAAACTTCCTTAGTAACAAATTCATTTCGATCCAATGTCCACCAGGTGTTTCTGTTTACGAGACGTGTCCTTGCATTGCTTGACCACTTAGTCATTTCTAATTGGTCGTAAGTAGCAAGTTGCAGTGTCCATTACATTGTAGGATCACACTGTAGGATAACATCTAGATGTGAGCAGTGACCATTATGACGTAAAATGTATCACATAAAAATAAAGAGATAAAACTTTAAACATTTTTTTAAATGACTAGAAAAGAGGCAAAAAATATTTGGTTAGTATCATAAAGTGGAGGGGATGTGGATGAGCGGTAAAGCCTGGAGTCCGGGGTTCGAATCCTGATCAAGAAAGACATTTGTTATGTCGGGATCCCTAGGGCGCCTCTAAGTCCACCCATCTCTAATGGGCATTAAACATGTCGGGAAAAGTACAGGCGGTAGGTCGTTGTGCTGGCTACACGACATCCTCGTTATCCATGAGCCACATATACAGATGTCCATTACATCATCAGCCTTCTAGATAGTAAGGAAAACTGGTATCTTAAATTATTATACTTATATTAGCTGATCTATATGTCGGGTATAGGAGAGAAATCGTACATTTCCATTTTCTTATTCAGTGCAAGAGGATGTCTCTCTTCTTGGTTGACTTCTAGTTGACTATTTGGAGCCTATTATGAGAAATTATATTAATTGTTTTTAAAATACGCGTAATTCCATAGTCAAGATTTATTGTTACGGCTAGTTTAAGGCTAATATTACTAAATTATTTACATTGCTTTAATATGGCGCAACTTTCATGCTTATAGTATGCTAAAAGCGCAAAATAATAACCCTTATTTATTGTAAAGGTTATTTATCAGACGTTATTCTGGGCATTTGCACTAGCAAGCTACTTCTCCCTAAGGAATATCTCCGTTCTGTGAGACATCGACCTGATGGTAAAATAGCTTCCACAATCATTTGAAAACAGTAAATTATTGTAGTCCTTTGAATGACAGAATTTATCAGACGACATTGATCGAGCAGTTAGGACCGGGTCGTGTCTAGAAGATCAAAGAAATTTATTGGTAGAAAAAAGAAATATTTTGTATTCGTCTTCAGGTACAAAGAATTGGTGCAGTTTCTTTTCTATTTCATGCACTATTGAACATTTTGTGCTGGAATTTCATTATGTAAAGAAATGCTACTGTTCAGGAAAATACAGTAAATACCTGACAAAGATTTTATATGAAAATACAACTTCAAACGTAAATAGAAAAAAAAAAAAAAGAAAAGCTCAGCCAAGGGAAAGAACCGCTAATCAGCGACATTTTCAAGGTTAAGCTCCCTTTCTGCTATTAAAAACAAAATTAATGAATTAATACTACATGATTAGCAGATTGGTTAATTTTAGGATTGATTCGTGTATTGTTGTGGACTAGAAATAAATCTGCAAAGTTACAATGGGGAGTAGGGAAAAAAGATTGTCATAATGTAGTGAAGAGGCTAAATGTATCTATCTATCTATCTATCTATCTATCTATCTATCTATCTATCTAT
>JADKLZ010019686.1:4625915-4652369 GCA_021533235.1 Biomphalaria straminea | reverse complement strand
ACATAAGAAGCCACTCCTTGATACACAGCTGCGGTCAAAGATTGGGCATCAGTAATCACCAAGCACCGTTGCACTTTCACCCTTCTGTCTGCTTCTGGTATGTACGCCATCCTGAAGGATCCTTCCTTTAGTCTTGTTCTCTGCATCAGTGCCACCTTTTACTAACTGTGAACTTTAATATTGAAGAGCTACATTTCGCTTTTGCCTACATCAGTATACCAGAAATATGGGCAGCCTTTTATTACATCACCATACCGAATGTCTTGTGGGAGTCGATCTTGTGGTATTCTGGGAACATGTTAAAGCCTCGAAGACACTTGCTTCAACATTGACAGATATGTCTCTGTATACACGGAGCGTGGTAGTTACCGGTGATAAGTTTCTAGCAGATTGGCGTAAGCTAGAACTCCAGGACCACACTCGATAGTAGGAGGAGCTCTTTAGCCTCACTGGATACTTACTGCTTGCTTTAAGCTGAGCAATTCTCGGACATGAAAGTGATACACGCCACAATTTGCCGCACCACTTGGTCCTTGGAGCTCAAACAAAATAAACAAGCAAGCTGCTCACCTGCACCTGACGACACAAGAGAAAGGCATCAACGAAATGTACAGTAAAACAAACTAGTATTTTATACTGTCATATATTTTTATAAAACCCTTTTAATTTCATTTGACATGCTATATAACGAAAAGTCTAATTTGTGGTCAGTCTGATCAAATCCATGAAAAGTAAGTCCTTTCCTCTTTCATTTCCCACTTTCTCCATGAAATGTAAGTTTTGAATTAATTAACATAATACTGAAATATCGATAACCGAAATATTTTAATAAAACATATTTTTTTTTCACTTTTCAGAACTGTAGAATAAAAAAATCTTACCCCTTTCAATGTAGAATAAGGTATCTTTGCTCATCTTGTACTGCCTATTGCTTTTTAATATAGTTTCTTTGACATTATTTATTTATTATAAAAATAAAAGTAGTGAATACGTGTTCGAAATGTAATTAAATGAAGGATAAACATGTAATTCAATTCATTTTGTAGTTTAGCTTTCTGAACCGGCGGTCCCGGGTTCAAATCCTGGTCAAGACTCGGATTTTTAATTTCGGTATCTTTGTGCGCATCTGCGTCCACCCAGCTCTAATGGGTACCTGACATTAGTCGGGGAAAAGTGAAGGCGGTTGGTCGTTGTGCTGGCCACATGACACCCTCGTTAACCGTAGGCTACAGAATCAGATGACCATCATCTGCCCTATAGACCACACGGTCTGAAAGGGGGAACTTTACTATTTTTTCTTTTATTTAATAGTGTCTTTCAGTCACAGCCGTCACAGGTTATCCTGGAAGAAATGGTCTTATATCCATTCAGTAGATATCGCCTTTCCTTCTACGCAGTGACTGCCTCCTAATGGTTTTTGGATGTTTGACCAAACTGCCTTAAGGAACTTGACGTTATATTGATGGGAGTCCAGCAGAAAGAATTAGGGCGCATGTATGTCATGTCGTAGTTGATCAACACACGTTATGATAGGCCATATCAGATATTAAAATTAGGAGCAAGATTTTATGACAGCAAAAAACACAAATGATTTTACGGTTAGAGTTTGCCCAAAAGAGAGGACAATAGCTAAATGTGGTCGGGGAATTCAAAAGGTTGAGAATCGCTGACCAATGACCTGACGAATCAAAGAAGATTTTGAGAAGGTCGTTTTCCCACTTGAAAGGAAGTTTGAAGTATGACGGTTGAATTTAATTACTGTGAAATGTAACCATGAGTCTCTTTTACCTCCCTCCTGTCTATATTTCCTTCTGTCTATATTTCCTTCCATCTCCTTCTTCCTCTTTCATTTCCCACTCTCTTTCTTCATTTTCTTATTATATTTCTTTTTTCCTTTCTGTTCTTTCTCTCCATTTCGATTGAAACATCTAGTCATCCAATGAACAATTCAAAGAGAATGGAAACATTGAATCTCTAAACATTTAAACTTCTTGGTCTGCTTATATAGGCTTGTATTATATTCTGGCCAGTTAATAAAGATTTGATACTTTATACTAGTCTGCTAGTTTTGGTTTTGTACCTTTTATATGAGTATTATGTACCCTTTTACAAAGCGTATATCTGTCAATCTCAGTGTGTGTGTCTGGTAAAAAGTTTGTACACTTTATTTCTCCCACACCCAATCTCGGATCAAGCTGAAATTGTGTACACTTCGTTCTTGTACCTAACAACACAACAATCAATTTAGAAACAAAAAAAGCAATTAGATAATTAACTATTGGTAATTATTTTTATTTTGAATAAGGGAAACAAATCGTATTTGATAGATGTGGTGGTATAAGTTGAATTAGTTCCCATGAGGAATCTTGAACCCTGAGTGAACTTTTTTTATGTATTAAAAAAAAAGATCATGTAAATACATTCACCAATAGACCCCTTCCTTCCCCCTTTCACAACTAGTCCAGGTAAGTGATAGGAACATAGCGCATTCAGAAAGCTAAAAGCGAAACAAAAACAGAAGGTAAAATTATTTCTATCGCACAGATGTTTATGTCTAGGACCATCTCACATAGATGAACATGATAAATGAACACTAATTGATACAATTACATGATTTAATATTATCAATATGTTGCTTTAGACATATATATGATTGATTATATATTTAATTTTGAATATGGCTATAATAAATAGAATCTCAACAATAAAAACATTAAAAATATTTATTTAAAAAAAAGACACTCCCTCCTTTATACGACTTAAGAACGATTATTTTTTCTTAAAAAAAAAATTAAAGAATGTTAGACTAAAAAAAAACAATAAAACATTTACTAAACCCTCCCCATCTCCACCTCTCCCCTAGAAAGAATCTTACGAAATCGAATGTATAGATCTAGTTCACTGTATAATATTCTAATGATAAGCATTTACTTAGACTAAGAAGACAATGCGCCAATTTTTTCTTAACGTTAATTTATTAAAGTTGTGACTCAATAACATACACTATAACTTCTGAAATTCCAGAAAACCATTATTCCTTGCAAGAAAACGATGATTCCTGTTACCTATTACCTATTACCTATCCCTTAGTCTGTGGACCGTTGGGACACCAAGCAAGACTTGTATACCGTCTTTTTTCATTCCTCTCTGTCCTTTGCCCTGTTTAGAGCCTCTTTTAGTGGCAGACCCGTCCATTCTTTTATGTTTTCCTCACACCGCTTTCTCTGTCTGCCTCTTCTTCTTTTTCCTGGTACTGTTCCCTGTAGGAAGGCCTTTGCGAGCCCCGAAGATCATGTAATATTGCCTTAGATTTTCAGCTTGCGTTTTTTTACCGTAGTCCTTTCAAAACCTGTCACCGATGGGTTTATATTGTGTGAATGTTACTGTTGGAATACGTTAGCTGTAGGCGTGGTGGTGACATTCGGGTTCATCTATAAACTTGTTTATTGTAGGCTTTGTCAGGATCAATGCTCTATATAGTCTATACGTTGACACTTCACTTGTAAATGAGGAAAATGACTCCTTATATAGCAGACACAAATAACATCTTTAATATGTACAAATAATACCACTTGTAGAAAATTATACACACAATTCCAGAATGATTAATGGATATCCATCATAGAACGTTTCACAAAATACTGTATAATAAATAACTTAATAGCGGCTGCTTACACTTGCAGGCTTACACTTAACTTAACTCAACTATAGTCTATTGTAATTGTGCTTGTGTAGATAGTTCTAGTTGTGTAGTTGCGAGCTCTTGCACACACTTATAATAATAATAATAATAATAATAATAATTTTATTTATAAAGCGCTGTTAACAAACAAAATGTAGGCTCAAGGCGCTGTAAAAACATTACAAACACAAACATGAGACATGACAAACTTATCTAAAAAAGTTCTAAACAGATAGGTCTTGATGTTCTTCTTAAAAGTGGTGTAGCAAGTTGTCTGTCTGATATCAATGGGGAGTGAGTTCGAAACCTTTCGTCCATAAACAGAAAAAGGCCGCTGACCGTAGCTTTTGAGGGAAAAACGTGGCACCACTAAAAGCGTTGAGTCCATTGAGCGTAGGGCTCTCTGGGGGACATATGGAGTAATCAGTTCGCTAAGGTACAAGGGCATCTCATTGTTGTATAGACACTGATGGCAAAGTGTGGCGACCTTGTAATCGATTCTTGCTTTTACGGGTAGCCAATGGAGCGTGCGCAAGAGCGTAGTAGCAGAATCTCGTCTTGTTTTTTTAAGAACTATTCGTGCGGCGTTGTTCTGAATACGTTGCAGCTTGGCTATTTTGTCGTCGATATACCTGCTAGCACGGCGTTGCAGTAGTCAAGGCGGGAGAGTATGAATGCCACAGCTAGCGTTTTCGTTGACTCCGTTGTTAGATATGGTCGGATCTTATCTGTGCTCTCGACTTTTGAGACGTTGTTCCGAGTGCCAATCTTGATTATTTCTTACAAAGATTAATAAACAGACTTGAGAAACGCTAGTTGAAACTTTAACAATTTAATACTTGAAAAAGGGCACAGTCAAAATGTCCTCCTGCTAGGCGTCTTGTCCGTTTCTACACTCTCGTAATTCTCTAATCCTAGTTTTTAATTACTCGTCACGTCATTCTATAAAAACCCGATTAACCCAAAACTTCTACGCGTCGTTTCATTATACTATTACAAGTAACTTAACAACTTAATTCTATCAACTGCTTGTACCAACTACTTTCTATTGACTGCTTCAAAGTATCTCACTCAAATGACTGTTCACACATGGTTACAAGTATTCACTCTATGATAACATGTGTAGTGAATAAGGTTCACAACATAGTAAATAGGGTATCCTCTCAATGGCACCAACTTTGAGGTGGTGACATTACCTATCACCCCCCTTTAAAAAAATTTTTGAAAAAAAAATTTTTCAGTCTGACAACATGATTTTCATAAGTAGGGATCAATTGAAAATAATTGCTTAATGATGTCTCATATATGTACAATTAAAGAGTACAAATAGAACTTCAAAATTCAAATGAATGTTTGTGAAAAATCATTCTCCATTTTACAAAATGTCACTCAAAATATATGTTGTCTCAAAAAAATTAATACAATGGCAAAATTCTCAAATATAACACATTCAGGTAAGGCACTTCAAAATAACACTCATTCTGAGTTAAATATTTTACATCCATGTTCTAATATATATACATCAATGTTCAATGTCTTCATCATAATCTTATTAGTAAAGTGTGACAAAATCTAGATGACAAATCTCCTGCTACAATGTGAAAAATAATTATAACATATTATCCATAATATCTCATTGTGAAAAAAATCTTTGACAATATAGTGTACTAATAATACAAAATTGTTAGAAAATACTTGACACCACTATGTAACAATATTTACAAATAATGTGAAAATGCTACAAGTAAGTCTCAATATGCAATAATTGGTTCAAAATATATGTCTCAATATGCAAGTGGCAAGCAAGAATAATTAATTCAAAATATATGTGTCAAAATTTAAAATCAAATGGCTTAACAATCATTGTTACAATTTCTTCCTTCAATATCAAGTTTGACATCTCCATAAGAAAAATTGATGTGCATTAATATTACACAAGCAAATATGTACACATATAATTATCACAATATTTGATGAAAAGTATTAACATCAAATCAAAATAATAAGTATCCTTCATAGCGTTTATTGTCCATGCACCTTATGTTCACTTAGTATTTCTCCATTGTAAGTAGTAATAGTACAAGTTCAATAATACATTGTGTTTAACAAATAATAATTGTGCACAAAGTTCAAAAAATCTTTAGTCAAAAAGATTCAAATGAGAAAAATGTGTCAGTTGTATTTTGTACTTTGAGTTTACATTTCTTTGTTCATGAATATATATAATATATATATGAAACAGCATAATAGCTAAGTTGTATTCACAGTAATTTAATCAGGAAAAAATTATAAGTCTAATGCAAAATAATATCAAGTTTCTTTCAAATATCAAGTAGGTACTTAAAGTATCAAAAAGTGGGTAGAAGAATCTTCTTGTTTAAATGAATGATTGATACAAAAAATATAGTTCATTCAAAATAGTTGCACAAAATTGTTTTGAAAAAAATACAAGTCTCTGTCCATATTCAAATAAAGCAATTGACATTAAATAAATGAATTACATCATGGTTCAATCTCATTTTCAATACAATTGTGACTAAGTTATATCATTGATAAATGACTTGAAGTAGTAAAAAATTCCAATCTTATTTACAATAGTTGTAGAAAAATATTCAAAGTTCTCAATACAATGAGAAAAAATAATGTTTACATTGTATGGAAAAAATTCAATGTTTGCTAACTTTACTGAGTACAAAAAAGTTCATTCTTGTTTACAAAGGAATGTGAAAGAATGTTGGTTACAATATACTAATGAAATTCCAATGTTTGTTTACAAGTACACTTGGAAAAAAATGTGTACTAGTACAATGTTTACAAATAGTGTTCAATGTTTACACAATAAAGCTCAATGTTTACAAAATGACATAGTTGGTCGTAAAAAATAAGTGTGTTTTCACTCTATGACAACATGGGTAGTGAATTAGGTTCACAACATACTAAATGGGGTATCCACTCAATGGCACCAACTTTGAGGTGGTGACAAAACCGATGTTACATGACGTCCTCTGGCCTAACTATTGAATTTATAGAAAAATCGTTTGAGCCTTTTTCGAGATCCGTGTCTTTTTTAAAAATTATGTTTAGATGTTTATTTTATGGCATTCCAGAAAATGTAAAATGTCAATTCTGGTCCTCCTGAAGTCAGCCACTCAAATGATGTCAATATCATCAGAAACATGTGCCTTTGACCTTAATGCACTGCCGAAGGTCTATGTGTAACTACAAGTGTTCTGTACATATATATGCTTTTACATAAACAAATATTGGAATTCTAAAGATCTCTCTCTCTCTCTCTCTATATATATATATATATACTCAGCGAAGTCGTAAATTCTAAGTTCGACATTGACCTTGCCATACTTCCGGAAACCCAGCCAGCAATAGGTCAAGGCCAACAAACTCGTAAATATTGACGAGGAACAAATATTTGGAATTTGACCTCAATAAGGGTATCTCGTGTATTTATGTCTGCTAGTTTTGCGTCTCAGACGTTATATAGATCCAGTTTTCAAGTGGGCCTAATGAACATTATACAAACTTATACAACTTGACATTGTTTTTGATGTTTACCAAACAAAGGAAACCAATCAAATTTTGGTAAACATATGGGGACTTAATGACGATAGGCACGTTTGTATATATTTATGTTTAGTTATGATAGTGTGATAGAGTACCTGGGTTACGAACTTGAACTAAAGTCTGGTTGAAAAGTGAGATTTTTAAGAACGGCCCTCAGTCCACTCAAATATGACATACGTTGAAGAAGTCAAGTGGGTCGTTGTGCTGGTCACGTCACACTCTCGTTAGCCATAGAAACATGATTTTTTTTACTGAAAAAAAGGGAGGCGGTACTTTATCAAGAATGATTTTATCCAATGCTAACCTTCTTTACAGGGATGGGATTTTTTTGGGGGGTGGATTGGGTGCTAGTGGCTTGATCCAAGGTCCGTGGTCTCCAGACTAGTGGACATTATTCTATATAGTATAAAACATCCAACTATAGAAAGAATCAAAATCAAAAAGACATAAATAAATCAGGTATGAAACCCACTAGGACCGGTCTTATTTTGGCTCACATTTTGTAATCTACGATTGTACTTTGACGCGCCCTTGATGAGGAGCATTATATGATATAACAAATAAATAGTTAATCTAATTTGTTGATATTCGCAGTTCAGATCTCAGCGCTATTCTGATAACACACTTTGTAACACCGCTGGATAGTCTAAGAGCTGAGCCGAAGGCTCTTCGAGCTCTAAGTTTGAAAAAAAAAAACCTGTCTGACCTCACTGCCCGAAAATCAAACAGTAAAAAAAAAACAAACCTGCGGACCAACAGGCCTGTCTGGGAGCGACCCGAGTCAATGCTTATAGAGCATTGCTGTTTCCAATACCACTCGGTGGCACCGGGGGCCTCCACCATCTACCTTCGTTGTACCAAGCTAACTGTGCAGAATCCGCCATTGATGAGACGGTCCCTTGAGGAACAGCGCATGGATTTGTGACTGGTTTGTGGGAGCTTTCTTACAAATCCGCACCGTGAAGGGGCAGACTCTCGTCCGCCCATGGGCACTCCCACGGGAATCATATTTGTTACCCTTTCGCCTAGCCACTTCCTCTAGTGAGCCGTTTCCACGGGAGCGCCACGTTGAGGCAGGATAACGTGCTCCCGCTTTGTAACACCTACATGTACTGTTGGTCTGTGATAACTGGTGTATCAATGGATCAACAGTAGGTTCACTCTCATGCACAAAAAAAAGTACGCTTTTGCTCATAACTACTCGAAATGGCGGGGAAAATTGATAGCAATCCAAGGAAGATAAGCTGCAACCTAGAATCAAGTTGTTTCCCCTCCCTCGGCATGATAGAGAGGATTTCCGTTAAGAAAAACAAAATGAAGTCCTGGCGTTTGGGGTAAATTGAATTTGAATCAAATCGAATTGGGACAAATAATTTTTTTCCCTCCCAAAACTGACCATGATTTGTTTAAGCTCGTGATCTTGTGTCATTTATTTGTCATCCATTCTGTGTGTGTGTTTTTTATACAGTGTCACAGATGCTATTATAGATTTATTTGTATTTAAAAGCTTGTATGTAAATTAGAATTAGAAAACCCTAACTGAGCCTCAGGAATTACCCAAAAGGTCTAGTCCCTTAACAGAGCCTCAAGTTTAACTCAATGACGTCACAATGATGTCGCAAGTCTATTGGTTGATTCGAAAATAAATATTCTTTTTAAAAGAGTTAGGTCAGCTGATATAGGACGCGCCAGAAGCAGTCTGAAGCTAGCTTTCTAAGCGAGAGGTTCTGTCTCTAGTGTATTCTGAAAATAATATTGGAGAAAGAGCCTTAGTATTGTATTTTCATTTTTAATATGTACCTTGTACATAAGCTGTACTTAAGTTATATTTGAATAAAAGTTTCTAGTGTTTTATTTCATCGAGGAAGTTATTCAATTGATTCCTAGATCGTCTGTGTTCATAATTGTATCTAATTCAAGTTAGACTCCCCGGCAACACAAGTATACTCTCCTATCGGACAGCAACTTTGTTATTGCATCTCAAAGATAAAGTTAGACTCGCCCGTCATCCTCTTCATCAATACATTGTGACATATGGCACCTTGTCGATAGGAAAGGCCTTGTGACACTTAGTTAGAAATTTTTTTAACAAGTTTTCAATAATTTTGTTCACATGTTTATGGCACTATATTTGAATTTTATTGTCAACAAGTTGTCACATTTTCATATCAAGTTCTCCAGAGCATTGTAATGTATTGCCTTTACCATCCTCTAAGTTTTTTATGTATGGCATTTTCTATGTACAATTTTATATTAATTCTAAAAAATTTTTTTTCACTACTATGTAAGCATTTATATTACCATACAAATGCTTAAAATGGAGGAGGGGGTAATATGTCACAGATGCTATTATAGATTTATTTGTATTTAAAAGCTTGTATGTAAGTTAGAATTAGAAAACCCTAACTGAGCCTCAGGAATTACCCAAAAGGTCTAGTCCCTTAACAGAGCCTCAAGTTTAACTCAATGACGTCACAATGATGTCGCAAGTCTATTGGTTGATTCGAAAATAAATATTCTTTTTAAAAGAGTTAGGTCAGCTGATATAGGACGCGCCAGAGGCCAGTCTGAAGCTAGCTTTCTAAGCGAGAGGTTCTGTCTCTAGTGTATTCTGAAAATAATATTGAAGAAAGAGCCTTAGTATTGTATTTTCATTTTTAATATGTACCTTGTACATAAGCTGTACTTAAGTTATATTTGAATAAAAGTTTCTAGTGTTTTATTTCATCGAGGAAGTTATTCAATTGATTCCTAGATCGTCTGTGTTCATAATTGTATCTAATTCAAGTTAGACTCCCCGGCAACACAAGTATACTCTCCTATCGGACAGCAACTTTGTTATTGCATCTCAAAGATAAAGTTAGACTCGCCCGTCATCCACTTCATCAATACATTGTGACATATGGCACCTTGTCGATAGGAAAAGGCCTTGTGACATACAGCATTTTGTATGATACAAATGTAAAAAAAAGAAAATACATTTAAAAAAAAATTTGAATAAACGATACATTGTAACACCATGAAATGGCAGTATCCCTACTCACAGATATAGACTTAAGAGGACGTCACAAAGTGCACCACCCAATCTGGAAAAAAAAAGCTGAACAGGATAGTAATAGGGTTACAAATTGTATTGTTATAAACTAGTCTGGTTACCTCCTGGTGATGGTATTAATTGGGAAAGTTACCATTGGTCAAGGCTACAACTTTGTTAGTTTTTTTTTATTGGTTAGGTCAACACCTGGTCATTGTTTAAATTGATTAGATTCCAACTTGGTGATTGTTTAAATTGATTAGATAACAACTTGGTGATTGTTTAAATTGGTTTAGGTCAACACTTGGTCATTGGCTTAAATTGGTTAGGTCAACACTTGGTCATTGTTTAAATTGGTTAGGTCAACACTTGGTCATTGTTTAAATTGGTTAGGTCAACACTTGGTCATTGTTTAAATTGGTTAGGTTACCTAGAAATCAAGGTTTGATGAACTTAAATAGTGGACAAAATCTTTTAATACTGGATCAAAGCATTCATAGGCTTAGCACTTAGCCATGGTATACATTCCTTTGTGTAACACTTTGAGCAACAAATAGCTCTAATTGCACTAAAAAATCATGCGGAACACAGTTTAAGTTTAATCGCATTTACAATGGAACACAATCAACGTTCAAACTCGAAATAGTTTTTCTTTAAAAAAATAACAAAAAACAACAACACAAAAACTAAAAACAAAATCATTGATTAGACTTTAGAATAAAGTTTGCATGCCAACGTGTTCTGCCTGACTGAACCAATTCACTACGACGTCTGCCTTATTGTCTTACAGCATAAGTTACTAAAGCTGTCATCAATTAGAAAGACCATCTGCATGTCAGCCGTTGTTTTTGTTTCGGGGTTATTTCTCATGGAAGAACTGTAATCCCTGGCAAGGATACTTTATTTATCTGGATTCAGAGGAACAATGTACTCACTTGTTTCAGGGGAACAATGTTCTCTACTCACTTGTTTCAGGGGAACAATGTTCTCTACTCACTAGGTTCAAGGGAACAATGTTATCTACTAACTAGGCTTAAGGGAACAATGTTCTCTACTCACTAGGTTCAAGGGAACAATGTTCTCTACTCACTTGTTTCAGGGGAACAATGTTCTCTACTCACTTGGTTCATGGGAACGATGTTCTCTACTCACTAGGTTCAAGGGAACAATGTTCTCTACTGACTTGGTTCAGGGGAACAATGTTCTCTACTCACTAGGTTCAAGGGAACAATGTTCTCTACTCACTTGGTTCATGGGAACGATGTTCTCTACTCACTCGGTTCAAGGGAACAATGTTCTCTACTGACTTTGTTCAGGGGAACAATGTTCTCTACTCACTAGGTTCAAGGGAACAATGTTCTCTACTCACTTGTTTCAGGGGAACAATGTTCTCTACTCACTAGGTCCAGGGGAACAATGTTTTCTACTCACTTGGTTCATGGGAACGATGTTCTATACTAACTTGGTTCAGGGGAACAATGTTCTCTACTCACTAGGTTCAGGGGAACAATGTTCTATACTCACTAGGTCCGGAGTTCTTTTATGGATTACAAATATTGCTTTTTAAAAAAAGAAGATAAATACGTCCTATGCATTTCACGTGCCAATCTAGTCATACGAGTTGATCAGTGAATTAAACTTTGCTAAGTCGTTAGTTTTCCTGGCTGATTCAGGCAGCCCATTCCATTCTCTAATGGGAAGAAGGAGCACTTGTATGAATTTGTTCTAGCATATGGAATAAGAAATGTGTCTCTATCTTTTCTGAGTATTTAATTAGGTTCTGTCAGCTTCAAGTCTAGTTATTCGACCCGTCCAGTGTTACAGAGTAGGAAAAGACAACTCATTTCTATGTAACCGTTGATAATACTTCATAGCGTAACAAAACATGTTTAAACACAAAGTTAACTATTTATTATACAAGCTTGATCCTTCATTGATCCAATGCTCTACCACAGATGTAATGTTACAAGACAAAACCAGTGAAACAGTTGTGACCTATAACATTATGTTGACACCGGACGTTTTCTATGAGCATAACGTGACCATTCGTTATAGCAGGCCTCAACACTGACCTGCAACGTCACAACCTGTGGGCACTTTGGACCAATTGCTCGATCCCACGTCGTACAGACCTTCGACGTGGCTTATGAAAACAGAATGTTATAAAGTTATTTTCAAACTGTGAAGCGGCAAAATATAAAAAGTATAAAGGAGGCGAATTCAACTTACACATCCTTATCAGTCAAGTACAATCTCTTTCCTTGTTGGACAAGAATTAAGTAAAAAAAAAATAAACTAACGTAAGGGGAAAAGCCGCTATTAGGTTTGTGCAAAATGTCCGTCTGTCCGTCTGTCACACTCAGGGCGCCAAAACTAGAAGAGATACGAAAAATATTTTTTTACCATTAAATGCGGCTTGAAAAGTTTAGGTGCAACGGCTACTTTTAGTTTTCTAAAAGCAAACCATTTAATTTATAAAATTAATAATGCAAGCGATTTTTTAATAATACAACACCAATTCTGAAACAATTACGTAAATCTAAGGGAGGAAATGTTACTATAAGAAATGCTCTTGGCATGTAGATATCACGCATATTTTTTTAAATGAATTTCTGTATGTCTGTCCGTCTGTCACACTCAGAGCGCCAAAACTAGAAGAGATACGAAAAATATTTTTTTACCAATAAATGCGGCTTGAAAAGTTTAGGTGCAACGGCTACTTTTAGTTTTCTAAAAGCAAACCATTTAATTTATAAAATTAATAATGCAAGCGATTTTTTAATAATAAAACACCAATTCTGAAACAATTACGTAAATCTAAGGGAGGAAATGTTACTATAAGAAATGCTCTTGGCATGTAGATATCACGCATATTATTTTAAATGAATTTCTGTCTGTCTGTCCGTCTGTCACACTCAGAGCGCCAAAACTAGAAGAGATACGAAAAATATCATTTCACTACAGGAATTGAGCCAGGGACCAACGATAAATCCGAACTAAAGTCTAGTGCGCAAACATCAAGATAAGGCAGGTTTATACCCTGCTCGCAATCCTCCGTCGTCCAGCGAGAAGTTAATTATTTTCAACTTAGAAGGAACATCCGAAACATCTTGCGAATAGACGGATCTGACAGGAATCCGACTCCGACGGGGCCGCCTCTGAGTTTGTGTATCACACAAACTCTCTTTGTAATTTTGTAATCTTGTTTAAATATTGTTTTGTCTGGAGAAAATGTGTTCAATTTCAGCTTGATCCGAGATTGGTGTTGGGAGAAACAACGTTTACCACCTTTTTACCAGACAGACAGACAGACAGACCGACAGATAGAGTGATAAAATCTTTGTGTAAAGCAAGTCTTTCGTTTAGGTCGTCATAGAATAGCACGTAACAGACGTATTGTTGTGAGAGGTGAGTCGATAATTATTATTTTAATTAACCGCTGGGATAGGCTGGCTTTTAGCGAAGAAGTTTTTTTAATTGCATACAATTTTCATTTTTCTGCAAACACCCCTGCTGTCTTTTCGGGACCCATATAAAGCAGTCAACTTTCTCTCTAAAGTGACCCAAAATATCTATATATATAATCCTCAAAGTAAAAGGTCAAACGAGCAACAAGTAATTGGGAAGATCCCATGGCGCAGCACGCGGTGTGAGTGGAAATTGGTGCAGCCCAATCCGCACTATTTTGTGAATGAAAGTGGTGTTTATATAATTATAACTTCTCAATTTCGGTCATAATATTAAAAGTAGTTCCAGATTATTGTGTCGTAAGACTATTGAAACTAGAACAACAATACACAGATAGAGTCTACTCTCAGGTTTCACTTTAGAAAGTACTTCAATTACGCACATTCGTTCATTAGACATGATTTCAGGAGATTTCCAAGGGGCTCCTGGTAGAGGCCGCGGGAAATCTATTATATGTTATAAAATGGTTCAATTTAATAATTTATACACCTAAAAATTAGCACGGGTCCAAAGAAAGTGCGGTGCCCACTGTGGTCGCATATGTTGCAGTGCCGAAGGCCTTCCCTGCAAAATAGCGGCGTATGCTATGCCGCCGGTCAACTAGTATAATATAAATATGAAATATGTTTGTGTTACCAGAATTTGTGTTGTTCTACTTTATACATTGGCTTCATTTTGTCGTTTGGTGCATCGTTCAATAAGCTGCTTCTATATTAGTATGGATTCGTCTGGAATCTGAGTTTGTCCACGTGCAAAAGGGTTCAGCACCCAATTGAGAATATCAAAGTGCAGAATGTCTTTGGTTTAGGTCGTCATAGAATAGCACGTAACAGACGTATTGTTGTGAGAGGTGAGTCGATAATTATTATTTTAATTAACCGCTCGGATAGGCTGGCTTTTAGCGAAGAAGTTTTTTTAATTGCATACAATTTAATTTTTCTGCAAACACCCCTGCTGTCTTTTCGGGACCCATGTGTACTTTATGTGATAGGAGTGCATTACACTCTTCTAGCAAAATCCTAACTATTGTGTCAAATCCTATTTGTATTTTGGTCAACAACTTTATGAATGGGGCTCATCCACAATGCTTTCTATTTTTAGCCCCGACCTATACCGTTAGTGTGTGTTAGGTTACTGGGTAAAGAGATCTATGCCATAGCGGGACTAATAAAATCATTGGATAATGGCAGTGACTAGAAGGCAGGGTTATTTAAAGCTACTCGATTCCTCCATACTAAGTACGTCTAGTCTTGTTTGGAGCATCGTGAAATTTGCTGTTCTCAAAAATAGCTCATTCAGTTAACAACATTTGGCTGAGCAGATTTTTGTTCTGAGGACAGCCAAACCCTGAGTCTTGTAGCTCGATTCCAGGATGAAATATTTGCTACACTGGTTTTAGAAACAGTTTTTATTGAAGTTGAACTGTAAATATCCATACATTTTATCCATAGAAATACAAACATTTAAAATTACTGTTCAATCGTCATCTCTTTATTGAAGCTTCTAAGTCTTTATCTATGTATATTCAGACATGTTATTGTCTCTATTAATGAAATACGATGCGGCTTAGAATTTGTGGTCGTCCTTTGCATGGGCGTAGCTAAGAATGTTTTCTGAAGGGTCTAGGTTTGGAGGAAATTCCCCCACCATCGGGAAAACAAAAAAGCAAAAAAAAAAAACCTAAAGGTAAACTGCATTCCGAAAAATTAGCAAAAGGGGGAGGGCGGGAGGTTAACCTTCCATCTCTGATAAAAAAAAAACTAGAACAATTTTTACCAGTCGCTGTGCTGTAGTAATAAAGTGCAATAAATAGATTTAATGTTTGACCTACATTTTTTTTCTACTGCGTGAATATCAGGGAAATGCACTGTAGACACATCAGAATATACATTTACTTTTAGTTTTAAAACCGGTTATAAGGCTCCCCCATATCTCCTAGCTGGTAAGGAAGGGGAGTGCAGAGTCTGTACTGCGGTTCCTCAAACTCCCAAAAGAACTCTAGCGTACTAAAACATTCAACAGAATGAAGGAACTGTATGTAATAAAGACTAATTATGTACACACACACACGGAAAACATACACACACAAATATATAGGCTTTCCCACTATCCCAATCCACCCAAAAAATCATGAATACGCCTATGTTAGATAGATAGAACGCATACTTAGCATACTACATATGTCCATACCTAGAGTTCAATTGTTGACGACCTACTCAGACGGCTTGGAATAATGTTTCAGTAGACAAACTAACTATTGAAGTAAGCCATAATTAATGGGCTCTTAAGTTTTTTTTCAATAAATTCCTCATTCTTTTTGCTGGCAAATATATTTTCTTTTCAAAAAAATGTTTAGCTTGATCCCGGTAAGCCTAGCCTAGTTTAACTTGCATAATCCAAAAGATGTCTTTAAAAAAAACATCCATTACACCCCCACACAGGTATAAACAGAAACACACACACACACACACACACACAGAAAAATTCCTTAAACCTTTTTTTTTGTTTTTGTTTTGTTTTAATGTTTTTGTATCGCTCGCAGTTTTGAAGATGGAAAGCCACTTGAAACATTTTTTTGGGTGTGTTGAAGGCGCATTGATTTATTTCCTTAAGCTGATGCTGATTTGTTGATCTTCCAAGTTTGTGTTCTTCCCCATTCTAATCAATTATTTATATCGTCTATTCACTTTAGTGTCCAGCCTTTTAACAGCTTACGTTGTCCTCAACTGGATTGACACAGCTCAAACAGGAAGAGTGTATTTAGCTCACACAGAAAGAGTGTATTTAGCTCAAACAGGAAGAGTGTGTTTAGCTCAAACAGGAAGAGTGTATTTAGCTTACACACAAAAAAGTGCTCTCTTGGCGTTATTGGGTTCGTGTCCTTTCGGTGGTGTGAAGTTAACGCCTATAAAGTGTGATCGATGATTAGTAAAAGTTTCGGTGTAGTTTTTTTAATACTAATTGAAGAGATTTTATGTCTGCAAAAGAGCTTATACTGAAGCAGATAGATAGACGAAAAAGATACAAGATTCTTTGATGCACTATGTTGAACAACAAGAGGTGTGTCTTCGATACACTTTTTTAAAGAAGAGACGTGTCTTTTCAAGTCTTTGATGCACCTAAAATTAATTAGCTCCGTTTCGGTAAAGTAATAAGTAGAAAATGATTCAGAACTTTAAAAGATCTAGAATATCGTAATGTCCAATTATCATTTTTTTTAGTTTCTGAGATCTAAACGGGACCGACGAACAGACAAACTACAACAAACTAAAAACGGCTATTCCCCTTTCGAGGGCAGGTAATCAAAATTGTGCCTGGTTGTGTGATGCCTCAATGGGCTGCGATAATGGCTTTGGCTTTCTGTGCCTCCGCGTGTGACTGAGCCCAAAATGTTCAGCTATGTAGATTCTCTGATGCCTTTCATTTAATGTCAAGGTCGTTCTCAAAGCGCAGCAACAACATGGAAGCTAAACTCATGGACGCCATAAAGGTGACCTTAAATCGTTTTGAATTCGTTTTCCCATTTCGACTGACCTAAAGAAACCTTTGTTTTTTCAATGCGGGAGTCTTTCATTCAGCAGCCATGTCCTTGAGATTGCATCAGAGTTTAAAAATATATTTCATTTTCTTATTTAAATAGACTAATCTACTCTCCAAACATAAGCGTCGTACCAGTGACTCATTTGATATTCAAGTGACTACCTCAACATAAATGATGTTCAACTCAACATAAATGATTTTCAAGTGACTAACTGAACATAAATGATGTTCAACTCAACATAAATGATTTTCAAGTGACTAACTCAACATAAGGGATTTCTGTAGTGCTAATTTTTTTTATAAATTTTTTCTGTAACCTAATAACTTTTGTTATATTATATCATAGGACAACTCAATGAAAAAAAAAAATATGTTTAATTTTGTTTTATGCTTCCAGGTTGCCATAGAAATGGCGGCCATCTTGAAAATACAAAAAAATTAGTTCATATAGAAAAATTCTAAAATTTTTCAAAATTGATAAACTTCAAAACTAAGAATGCTCAAGTCTTTAAGTTTAATGCTGTCTGGAAGGAACTAGCTAGATATTATACTATTTTTTTTTTATATTCTGCATTTTATAATTTTTTAAAAGGATGATTTTTTAAATTTAAAATGCATCCACTTTTTTTTTAAGGCTCTTATTTAAACAAATCCTTCAGATAAAGTCATTAAAACTAGCTGATTCGATATATATTAATAATCTCTGAGTATGCATACCAAATTTGATACATTTAACTATATTAGTTCCTGAGATTTTAGAAATATTCTACAAGGGGGGGGGGATTACCAAAAAATGCATTCTGAAAAAAACCCTAAAAAAGATTTGTATGTACTATAATTATATCTTCCTTGCATCCTAAAAATACTCTTTTTTGTAATAAAAACGATACTTTTTTAGCACAATTTTTGGTGCCAGCTTATAGAATACATGTCCAACTATTAAATTACAACAAAAGTGAAAAATTATTAATTTTTTTTACCCAAAATTGACTTTTTCACTATCTAGTAACCCCTGTTCAAGTGACTAACTCAACATAAATGATGTTCAACTTAACATAAATGATTTTCAAGTGACTACCTCAACATAAATAATGTTCAACTCAACATAAATGATGTTCAAGTTACTCAACATAAATAATGTTCAAGTGACTAACTCAACATAAATGATTTTCAAATGAATAAGTCAACATGAATGATGCTCAAGTGACTAAGGCGTGCTAGGTGGATTAGCCTTTTTGAATTACAAAAGCTTTAACTCAAAGCGACTGACCGGTTATTGGATTGGCCCTACTGACTCGCGATATGTAGGTCAAGTGACCTTTGAGATTTGACGCTATTTGCATTATTTACGGGGTCTTTTTATTTTGTCCTTTCCACTGTCCAAAGGTCAAGACATTTTGTGCAATGTATGGAAACCTAAGTTTACTTTCACACACTAAAAAAAAAATATTGTTGACTAATTGTTTTTCATTCTTATTAGTTTGCGTGTACAGAGTCATGACAATGGCCATAAAGTAACTCTAGTTTTAATAAGGAATTATTTCCTTAATTTTCCTTTAAATTTTTTTTTTGGTGTTTAGACCTGAATCAATCAACAAATCAATCAATTCTTAATCATTTAGAAAGAAATCATTTAAAATGTCATTTTTTAGAAATATCCTCTCCCTTCTTTATCCCTCTCTGTCGCCTTCTCTCACTTTCTCTCTATCTTTTCATACTGAATTGAGCTTCTTTTTTTTGTGTTTTAAAATCATGAAAGTAATTGTTTGGGGAAACCTGATAGAAAGATAGATATATAGATAGGTAGATAGATAGATAGGTAGATAGATAGATAGATAGATAGATAGATAGGTAGGTAGATAGGTAGATAAATAGATAGATAGATAGGTAGATATATAGGTAGATAGATAGATAGATAGATAGATAGATAGATAGGTAGGTAGATAGATAGATAGATAGATAGATAGATAGGTAGATAGATAGATAGATAGATATATAGATAGATAGATAGGTAGATACATAGATAGGTAGATAGAGAGAGAGAGAGAGATAAATAAAAGGAACTATATTTTCTATTTTTCTCTCTCTTTATTTCTCTCTCTTTATCTATCCTCTCTCTTTCTCTCTCTCTCTCTCTATTTTTCTCTCTCGTTCTCTCTCTCTCTTTCTCTCTCTCTCCGTCTGTCGTTTCCATCTCTCTTTCTTTTTCTCTCTTTATCTCTGCTCTGTTTATCTCTCTCTCTTTCTGTCTTCCTCTTTCTATAGAACGCTCTCTATCTTTCTCTTCCAGGAACAGTTCTTTCACTCTCCATTGCCGTGTTCATTTTTCTCTTTCATTTCCCTCTATGTCTAGCTCTGTCTCTCCCACTCCTTGCTTTGTCTCTCCCATCATCTTGTACATCTCTCCCAATTCCTCAGTTTGTAAGTTTTATTTTCATCCGCCATCTCCACCTCGCCTTGTTAGATCATCCGCTTCAGGAGCTAAGTCAAATGACGCCCTGCTAGGGAAATTGGTTAAGACTTAAGTGTTAAGGCATCAGAAGATTGTGGGAAGAAGGCGACACGCCATTCTCTAAAAGGGAGAGGGGGGGAACAAGATGTGCTTTTTATTTGGCAATAGCCTGCGTTTTGGTGTTACTTTGAATGGGACATCAACTCATCAACACCCCATTGTATATGTTTTTTTAAAGCACTGTTTCCTGATCAGGCTTGTGCCCACTTTGTGTGCATATTTTCATCCATTGAAAGTAATCAAAGTGTACGGAATATAACACACTAGTCGACCGGCGGCGTAGCATTCGCCGCTATTTTGTGAATGAAAATGGTTCGGATTTGAACTATTGAATGGATGTGAGATTAAAAGCGATAGAAGGATATGAACAGAAAGCCAGAGAAATTATGATGTTAACGTAATTTGTGATATTAATTAAAGTACTCCTAAAGTGAAACATGACATCTGTGTATTGTCGTTCTAGTTTCAAGAGTCTTACGACATGGGACTTTTCAAAATAATAAAACACTCTCAGGTTATAATATGGAAATACGTGTAATATAATGACAAATTACGTAGACATAATAATTCCATCTCTCTTCCTGTTCATCTCTTCTGGCTTCCACTTTTTTAACCTTCCATTCACTACACAAATTCACACCATTTTCCATTCACACTGTCACAAGACCTTTCCTATCGTCGAGGTGCCATATATAACAATATCTCTTCTGTCAATGATGAATAAAGACTTCGCCAACTTTATCTTGAGATGTAATAATAAAGTTGCTGTCCGATAGGAGAGTATACTTGTGATTGCCGGGGAATCTAACTGGAACACGTGGTTGATGACAAGCGATTTGATTCAAATCTTGTAGATAAATTAATTGAATAAATGTAGATCTAGAATTCACAATTAAAAAGACTTTCTTGTAGAAAACAATATTCAGGAACTTTATTTGAACAAAACGTAAGTACAACTTATGTACAATGTAGATCAAATAATATGAAATAAAATCACAAAGCTTATTAAACAGAACTCTAACAAAGCATGACTTGCTCCTATGAATTTACTTCTCTCCCTGATCAATTCGCGCTGAAAAATCTAAGCTCTAGGCGGAAGTCAGGTGACTTCTTCTTTTAAAACAACCAATAGAATCAAATCTTCTAGATCGAGCCAAGCTTTTCTTGGAATAACTATAAATAACTTCGTCAGCAAAGAGGATTGACCTTTGACTTGTGCAAACTAACAAATACATAATTTGTTTACGTGACACACACAATGCTGCGATATGGGATAACTCTATCCGCAGAAATAAGAGGGTGATTTTTCCTTTACTTGCTTGCTACTGTCACGACCCATTCCCCCACTCATTTGGTCAAAACCTCATTTTACCTCTAATATATATACCAGCATTATTACATAAGCTCTTTACATATAGTGATGACTCTCGCTGTTGGTGTGAGTAAATTCTTTGTCTGCATGAATATTAGTGTATTTTAAAATGTGTAATAATTTAACTAACAACAACACAATGTCACAACACCAATGACCACAAATTGAATTCATAAAGTCAAACTCTTTAATTCTAACTATAAATTTAATATTGTACATTGGGCATCGATGGTCACTTTAAATAATGCAACAAATGTAATGATTGATTAATTAACTTCTCTATGACAGCATTTATGATTAATGATAAAATAACACAATAGAAATACATGTAGAATGAATAGCATAAAACAGCAAGAGAAATAGTTTTTCACTCATTCTCAGCTAGACCAATCAGTTCCCTCTTCAATGCACGCTCCTGGATCTAGCATCGCAAGGCCACATGAGTTCAACATATGTTGTCTGTCTGTCATTTGTGTACACCATCGCCTGTCGCAAATTTTCTAGCTTCTATCTACGTCAATGATTTCCATCTTAAAATGCTTAGTCTATCTCTACTGACTTCACGGATTCTCTAGACTGTCACCGACTCAGACTAAGACTGTCACTCTAAATAGACAAAAAATAAAAATATCGCTAACAACTAGCTAAAGCGCTATTCTATTTATTCATAATCAACTAACATCTAAAGTTTCAATCAGATGCATGGTTTGTACCCTAAACATCCAAATGATAAGCTTTATTTCCCTAAAACTTTAAACATATAAAAAGTTAATCTTTATTTCCTTGTCAGATTTACTTAATTTACAAACCTATGTTTTATTCTAGTTTGAGTTTCTGTGGATTATAGAATTAATCTCTTATACTATTTACAATATGTTTAATTATATTTTAACATTTAAAGACTGTTACATTAACTGTTCCTTAAAATAGTAAATTGGTAATTGAGTTGTGCGATAATAAACTACTATATGTGCTCAATAATGGATGCTGATGCATCCATAATGTTAAACTAGTGTAAATGATTTTGTAAAATTCAAAAGGACAAAATATTTATGGCCAGTATGTGGGTTATTAAAACTCCATAGATGAGAGGCAAGGGTAATGTATAATGGGGACTCGAACAAGGAGTAGCATCGTAGCATGTGAATGGTTGAAAGATCAAACTTTATTTACAAAAGGAAAATCTTGGTCGAAGCCTGTGGGTTAAAGAACACTTTCTTTTTTTTTTAACTTTGTGACAGACCCAATCGTAATGAATAATATTTATATATATTTTTCTTCAATACTTTCAACACGTAATTTTAATTTCATTAATGACGATATTAAGGGAGACAAAAGTCATCAGAAAAATATTATTGAGGCCTACAAAGCTATAAAAACAATTTTATTTTGGCAGTGAAATATTATACCAAAGGGATTCAGAAAAAACATAGCAAATCATAACAGGGGCGTAGCTAGGAATTTTCCATCGTTTGGGGGCCCGTGGGGCTTGACTTCTTTGGGGTCCCTGCATTTTGCGTAATAGTTAATGTTTAAAGTAAAAAACAACAACACTCATTTGGTGGGGGCCCGAAGGGATTTTCAAAATCTCCCCCCTCCTCCCCCCACCCCAGCTACGCCACTGAATCATAATGACAACTTACACAAGAAGGCTTATTACAATAGCCATGTCTTTGTAACTTAATGTATGTCCGTTTGGTTTCTTTCTCTAATCATCTAATGGATCGCTTACTTTTAAAGCACAAGACTCTATGAGTATGTGTGAATCAAAAGCAGCAGTAATTGTGAAAGTCATTCTGTAGACATAGCTTCAGAGCATGCTAGAGTTAATCAGCCACTCCCCCCTATCGCTCTACATTCACGCCCGCTGGGTACTGGAGGATAACTCCGCCAGACAGATTTAAAATAGTCTCCCTTGCATATTTTTATCGCAAGATTAATTCTTAGAAAACTCTTACACTAATATCACGTGACATTCAAATTGAAAAGTTAATGAAGCAAGAGTTGTTTTTTTTCTTTTTCAATTTTGACTCCAACTTCCTAAAAAAAAGCTCATTACAACAAAAGGTCACTCTGGAGTCTTCTATTGTTTTTCTCGTCTTTTGTGTTGTTCTTATTTGTTGTAGCATACAAACAAATTATCTTTGAAAACAATTCTTTCTTGGCTAGATTGACTGTTAACTATCAATGCACAGTAGCTACTGGTGGACAACGCTTCTAGCCAACAAAACTTCAGGACTGAATAAACCAGATAATTAATGCATTTGATGATGCTAGAACGTACTTCTGTGCTTCGTGTAAACTTGTTAATGATAAATGTTGGTTGAATGGAGATTTAAAAACATCAATCTATGCTCCCTGATGTGAAGTCCAATTCCATTTTGTAATCATTCTCTTAATCGCGTTTCTAGACACTGCAATGTTGTGTGTGTGTAGGGGGTGGATGGGGGGATTTGACTATAAATATTCTACCTGGCAATGATTATTATATCTGAAAATGATTATTTCAAATGCTAATGAATAATGACTAACGATCATGCTGATTATTTGAAATGAAAATGATTATTTTATGTGACAATGATTATTTGATTAAAAAGAGTTTGGCGATGACTTGGCTGAGCGATTACGCTCTTACAGATAAAGATGTCATGATGTCCCTAGAGTCGAGTGTGTTTGTGTGTGTGTGTGTGTGGCTGGGGAAAAAACATACTGTATGTTTTGTGGCTTGAACAGTGAGAGAAACTAAGTGAGTGTGAGGAGAAAGATCAAACACACACAAAGGCAGCAACAGACAAACGGACAAACAGACTTAAAAAAGAGATAGTACGATACAGAAGTAGAGAGATACACTGTCAGAGGCGGAGACAAAGTGACCGAAACATTGGTTTCTACATGAATAGGGACATAACTACGACTAGATATTCTAATACGCCGGATATATAAATGTATATACTTCATACTTTGTACAAGTCTCATATCTCTGTCTGTCTGGTAGAAATTTTTCACATATTATTTCTCCCATTTCACATCAAGCTGAAACTATTATTCATTGTCGAAGGCAATACATAAATCAAGCAAAACATTAATCAAACTAATTAATGAATTAGTGGTAATTAATTAATTTTGTTGGATATCGGTAAAGGGAGATACATATTACATTATTGAGATATATGGTTGTATACGCCAGTACCTTCAATATGGTAATCGTTTGTACTTTGCATTTGATGTCATAATTTATGTACCAAACGTGATGCCGTTGAGTTAGTATGTACCATACCTATTTCTTTTGTTTAAAATTATATTCGATTCCATTCTGATATTTAGTGTCATCTAAAAATCTATCAATTTTAGATTTGACTATTTTTTTAAAAATATCATTTAAAAAAATAATCCCAGAAAAAAAATCATTCTCATTTCTCTGTCAGTAATAAAAATATACGTAAATATTATTTTGGTATGATTATTGGATTTGATTTTATATGTGAAGGATACATATTTTACAAATACACGATTACTTCCCCTTAATCGTTATAAGCATTTAGATTTATTTTGGGCTCATTGGGTTGTGGTGCTTCCTTCTCATGCTTCTTCTTCTTTTTATTTTTATTTATCTTCTCTGTCTTTTTGTCTCTCTCTCTCTCTCCTCCTTTCTTTCACCCCCTCTCTAATTTCTTTCTCTCTCAGACCTCTTCATTTTTCGTTTAATTCCTCTCACTTAATTTGACTAGTCTTCTCGGACAAATGATCCTTACCAAATTCCTTTCCCTTTTGACATCATGTCTAATGCGTGCTGTCATTTGACCCCTCCAGATTGATCCTCCTAGCCAATTTCCGGTCAGCTTGACTTCTGAACTGTGTGTTTGAGTGAAGCCGAGGAATGGGGAGGGGTGGGTTCACTCTTGCATCTGATCATGCTATTTGTCCACATCGTCTTTGCTCTCGTGTCTGTTGTGCTGAATCTTTAAGGGTTAATTCATGTCTGATGATGCTTGCACACTGCACGGTTCCGACAGAACACAAACAGATAAAGATGTGTGAAAGCCTTATCTTATCCCTGAATTCGATGGTCGATGTGCGACATTGTAACTACGTGACTAAACGCTTTCCATTTAGTTGGTTTACAGTCGTACTGTCACAGAGAGATGAACCAATCACAAAGCAGCGATGGGTTTTTGATTCATCGTACAAAACACAACAATTAAACACAAATAAAGTGTAGCTCGATACGGCACGGCAAAGTCACATCCAAAGTAACAGTTTGAACGACACGGTCTGTTTCAAACTGTGTAGTGTGCAAGCAGCCTTACACTTGAATAAACACACACCCAAACACACACCTATTCTGCTCATTTAAAAACAGGATGGAACATCCCTGGCTTAGGAACAACTTAGAGGAACGTTTCTCAAACTTTGTGGCGCCTGCTCCCCCCTTCTCTTTTAGTGTTGGGGGTGTATTTTATGTACGCCTAAATTGAATTTCTCAATACACAAGTCTCCAGACTGTGGTGCAAAGCTCAGTTCACGACATTAGGTTGACAAAAGAAAAACTACACTACGTCTTAACTTTAAGATGGTCTTACGACAATCACGTTCATTACTGAACATCAACTGCGTCTACCACGACTCTAAGTATTTCAACATATGTATTTTATTTGAATGTCTAGAGTGACTCCGTTTGTTTTATTAGAATGTAGAGAAATATTTTATTTGTTTCATTAGAATGTAGCGAAATATTTTTAGTTTATTTTTAGAGAAAGACTTCATTTGTTTTATTAGAATGTAGTGAGTGACTTTAATGGTTTTATTAGAATGTAGAAAGCGAGTTCATTTGTTTTATTAGAATGTAGTGAATGATTTCAATGGTTTCATTAGTATGTAGAGAGTGAGTTCATTTGTTTTATTTGAATGCAAAGAAATTTTTAATTTGCCTTATTAGAATGTATAGAACTATTTCACTTGTTTCATTAGAACGTAGAGAAAAACTTCATTTGTTTTATTAGAACGTAGAGAAAAACTTCATTTGTTTTATTAGAATGTAGAGAAGTTCAAGGAGAATGCCTTTCTGTAGGAAAACTCTTGACGCCGGGGGCTCCTCCCTGGACACTGCATCCTAGACTCCTTACCTGTCTAAGGAGAGTCTGTTAAGTACAATTTTCGGTCTAAGGAGGTGAAAGCAAAAATTTGAGAAACAGAGGATATAGACCTATTATCACGACTTAGGATATAGACCTATTATCACGACTTAAGATATAGACCTATTATCACGA
>JADKLZ010019686.1:4574365-4585727 GCA_021533235.1 Biomphalaria straminea | reverse complement strand
ATGTTCCTCGAGGACTGAGTAGATGTTCCTAGAGGACTGAGTAGATGGTCCGCGAGGACTGAGTAGATGTTCCTAGAGGCCTGAGTAGATGTTCCGCGAGGCCTGAGTAGATGTTCCTAGAGGACTGAGTAGATGGTCCGCGAGGACTGAGTAGATGTTCCGAGAGGACTGAGTAGATGGTCCGCGAGGACTGAGTAGATGTTCCGCGATCTACTGGAATAATTAATGTGTAAGTCGTCACGTGATCTCTCTAAAAAAAATAAGTAAAGTCTTCCGCTAAATGCTGAGAATGTGCGATGTGTTCCATGAAGGGAAAAGTTTAGGAACCACTGGCCTAGACCTTTGTTTTATTCTGTTCTTGAACTACACTCTAAATACGAAAGATAAATAAAGAAGAGAACATAATCTTATGTTAATACGTTGGTCAATGTTATTTTCACATCTATTTATACATATGGTGCCTTGTCCCACCCCTAAAGGCAAACAATTCTTCAATGTTTCTGAAAGTGTATGTATCCTATATCTGGGTCCAAATGCCGGGAGTAGCCAGAAGGTAAATGCGAGTATTATTAAAACGCTGCCTAGGAAATTAAATGAGGAAAGTTCTAAAATTACACCAGAGATGAAAGACTGTAACTTAAAAATTAAAAGAAACAAAAAATGTCTTGGAAACAAAAGCAGTAAAGGAAACTCGAGTTAATATTTGTGTGTGTGTGTCATTTCTGAAATAAAGTAATCGAGAAACGTTGAAGTGAAAGATTCGATCCGAGACATACAGTGAAGTGGTCTCAAAGGCAGCACCTCTGATCACATGACTAATACATGCTGGAGATTTGCCACAACTGTTAATCAAGTTTTGTTAAAGTCTAGTTTTATTAAAGTCTAGTTTTGTTAAAGTCTAGTTTTGTTAAGTCTAGTTTTGTTAAAGTCTAGTTTTGTAAAGATCTATATTTATGGATATGTACATTTCTGAATGTAATGCCCCATAAGCAATTAGCTCAGCTAATGTGTCTTTGTCTTAAGGGTGCAGTCTCTAACTATTTAGGGCTCAATGGCATCCGTTATTTTCTTCTACAGCAATAAAGGATTTTCCTTTTTTTGGCAAGGGTTGGTTTTATTTAGTGAATAAATACAATCTCCTATTGTAATGGGTGCGTCTGATGGTAGTTTTACTTCTATACTTATTTATCTTCAAAACATGTAACCAATATAAAGGTAACTTACTCTTTTGTATTAAAAAGTAAATTAAAGTGTCCCATTCAAAATACAAATACAAACAGGGCAGATGATGTTAAGGTCATCTGTTTCTTTGGCCAACGGTTAACGAGCAGGGTTTTGTGAGGCCAGCACAACGACCAACTGCCTTTACTTTCCCCAACTAAAGTCAGGCACCCAATAGAGTTTGGTGGACTCAGGGGCGCCCTAAAAATTCAAAATTCATGAAATTCAAAATCCCAGTCTACACCAGGATTCGAACCCGGGACCTCAGGTTCGGAAGCCAAGCGCTTAACTATTCAACCACCGCGCCTCCCACTCCTTTGTATTACCAGACCCCTATTCAAGGCTATTCTTCATGGAGGAACCTGGAAGGTTGTGCTTGCAATGATCTCAAAAACGGCTCTAATGATTTTCCTAGAAATATAAAGGTTGATGTGTAGCGCTAAGAAAAGAATGACTATCTCGTTGGCAACACTGAACTAAAAGGAAAAGTTTTTAACCCTTAAAGTGCTGCGCTATTTTACAATGAGTGGACACAAAATAGAATTACAATTCTGATATTCAGAGGCTAAACTACCACACGCGTTTTAAGGGTTAAGGGACCAAATATATTTGTTGAGGCTTTGGCGCTTTACTAAACTGTTTGATCAGTAAGATGATCATTAAAAACATCAGTTAGACCAGGGTCATAACTTCACCTTCACTTATCCCTTAGTCTGCTAGACCGTTGGGGCACCACATAAGATCTGTCAACCGTCTTTCGCCAATTCCTCTCTGTCCTTTGCCTTTGATAGAATTTCACTCACTGACAGGCCCGTCCATGCTTTGACGTTGTCTTCCCATCGCTTTCGCTGTCTTCCTCTTCATCTTCTTCCTGGTGCTGTTCCCTGAAGGAAGGTCTTTGCGAGCCCTGAGAACCTTTTGATGTTTCTGCAGAATTTGACTTTGAGTTCTTGACAGTGTTAAGCAGGTCTCCAATCGCTGTATTCTGTAAATGTTGGATAGAATGAAAGCGCTAGATAATGTTTAGCCGAGATGCCCAAGTACATGTGTACCTTAAGTTTAGTCCAGAGAAAAATGTCCAAGATTTGTTTTTGGAATCGTACTAAAATCTGTTTATGCTTTTATTTGTGTTTTGTTAACCAATACGTAATATGAACTAAATATGATTTCTAGTTGGATATTTGGGTTGATATTTTCATAACATTCACTGATTCAGGCTTGCCCATTAATACGTCTGGGGCTGATTTCCCAAAAGGGTGGTATGTGAAATGTCAACAGTCTACTGCACCACGGCTTGGTAGCTAGTTTTATGGTCTGTAAATGACCGATTTTTATCAAGGCTTGCAATGAAAAACTATTTTTAAAAATTTAATATCGATTGAAGCTAGTAGTCTCAAGTCACTCTAACGCGTCTCACTTTTTGTGTAAATTTCCATATGATTAACTCTTTCTCTCCTAACTGACGATACCAATGTTGATTTGGCCACATTGAATTCAATTAATTTTGGTTTCATGTGTTATGTGTTCTATAAAAAGAGCATGCATTCTTCGATAATTATATAGCTAATATAACATTTTTTTTTGTTGTAAGACCCAACCTCGAGGACTGAAGCCTACTCAAGTCAACACACTAACCATTGTGCCAGTGAAGCGCTTCTAAAATAGAATATTTCATAGCCATGCATTGTTAGCATCGCATTCACCTATCACTTAGTCCTTTCGACACAAAGTATAGAAGGGGGCTTATTCAACTAATACCACCACATTTGTCAAGTACAATTTCTTTCCCTTGTTTGATAACAAATACAAAATAATTAATTACCAACAGTGAATTAATAGTTTTCTATTGTTATTATTATTGATTCATGATTTGTCAGGTACAAAAAATAACTGTGCAAAATGTTCAGCTTCATCCGAGATTGGTTGTGGGAGAAATAACGTGTACAGACTTTTGACCAGACAGACTGTGAGATGATATAAGCTTTATAAAAAGCCTTAACCTTGGGTCACTGACCTGAAAAACTTTGTTAATGTGCTGTATCATTGCATCAAGAGTGCCTCACTGGGCCTCTGCCCCTCTCACTTCTTGTTCTCTTGTTACGCAATGGTAAAGATTGTGCACCTGGCTGTCAGCCTGCTCCCCTTTCACAGTGTCATGAGGGTACGGTGATAATAGATCGTTTGCGTTGGCATCAGAGAAGATGGTCATGGCAGATTGCTGGGACCAGGAAACACTTTTTTTAAATACTTTGTAAAATAGTTTAAACTTTGATTTAAAAGATTTATTCGACTGGGAAATTCAGTTGCTTCCCTTGCCCGAATGACACTAATGAAAATATGTTTTTACCAAACAACTTAAGAAAACGCCAGCCACACACACACACAAGGTCTGAAACCCATTTGTTAGTCGGTAAGTAGAGCACAATATCAAGTTAAATCTAGAAGCAAAACTTGGAGACGACGCAAAGTGGCGGGTGTGATAAGTTGGTCTGGAATGATTACGTATAATCGGAGACCAGCATGTACAAGGAAAGAAATAATTCTTCTTTAGAAATAATTTAATATGCGTAAACATTAACACCAAAATAGTATAGTAAAAAACAGTAAATATAATCTTATGTATTGTTAGGTAACAATACCGAAACCGCAATACAGACATGGTTGCTTGTAAAATGTTTTCCATATTTTAGATGTTCCTTCATTTTAAAAGATAATTTACTTCCAGACTTCCTGCATGTTGATAGGGGCGGCCAGGGTGTGAGACAGGTATCATCGAGAAGTCCAAACAACAGTCCAGAGCGCATACCGCACCACCAGGGAGCCGAAATATGCGACGTTTATCTTTAATTATTTGTAATCAATGGTAATCAATTAGCAACGTACAGAAACAATGCGACCCAACGCCAAAATGAACCATTCACTAGACTATCCAAATCTCTCTATGTAAAGGATGTAGATCTAGACCTAAACATTTCCTGTGAAACTGTGGTCCACACAGACAAATAGATGCACGCACACACACACACACATTCGTACAATTTATTTCGTTCTTTAACGAAAAAATTAGCTTTCACTTAGTGAAGAGTACCTTTTAAAATATTGTATTTTAAAAATTCGAAAACTGTCTTGTTCTGAGTCACGATGTCTTATCGTTGTGCCTAATGTAGAACTATATGATGATTATGGTGCAGAATTTTGTAGTAGATTTAAATTAATTCAAATAGTCAGTAGACTATAAGACTGTCTTAGAAAGATTTATTATTATAAACACGCGTTTCTTTTGCTAAATGTCAATATATAAAGAAAGACTTCACTCGATGTTTTGATGATACAAATGTCATAAATGTCATAATGTCATCACAAATGTATTCTGACATTTATAGACTTTTACATATTTAATAATTGTCTACCCTTGAACTATTTTCAGGCTTTTTTTTTTATTGAACGTGTGCTTCAATTAGACGTCAATCTCTGTGTTTAGTCTAAGAAATACATGTGTTTCGAGCAGTTCTCAAATAGAGAAAAGAAGTCTAGCTTTGTGTTTTGTCGATTTATAAGCTTTATTCACAATGTTTTGGCAAGCTTAAAGGAGTAACAGAGGTGCCCTCAGTAATTGTCATAATGAACAACTTTGGTGTCAGTATTGCAATGTAAACGTAAAAAAAAAATATAGCTGTCAATAGATGACCTCGGAAAGCTCACACGAAGGCTGCGGGACACACATTTGAGAACCAAAAGAACGCCCTTATAGAAGACGGGAAGATAATTTAAATAAACCGCCGGCGAGAACACCTTCGTCTGCACTAGTTGCGGGATAATATGTAGGTCACAACTGGGCTTGCGTAGTCATGCAAAACACTGCACTCATCTTTAATCTTTGGAGTCGATAAAGTGTCATCTATACTATAAAGTAGAATGTGAGGCGCATGTAAGTGTGTATGTGTGAGCCGAATGGAAATCAAAACCGCTTGACCAATCTTGATAAAACTTGGAAGAAATGTTTCGTGGGTACTAACTTAAACCGTAGTGTATGTATTGTAGCCCTAAAACAAACTTAAGACCCTAAAAAAAAAAATAAAGTTGACCATCTCTATTAAAGCTAAAATAATCTATGGATCTGCACTGTGTTTACAATGTTGACATGAGAAAAGATCGAAAGGATTTAAATCTAAATCTAATTTTAACAAATAAACTTTGCACAGATAGTTTTTTTACTTTGACATAAAAATACAAAAGAAGGTCAATTGATTTCATTATATAATAAAATTAACCTTCAAATTTGTGTTTCAAAAGAATGTTTTATATAAATTCGTTCCATATATCGTGTGATAGTCTATGGGTTGAGCCACAGGCTCTTCGAGCTCTAAGTTTGAAAAAAAACTGTCTCAATCCGTCCGAGAACAAATATCAAACAGTAAAAAAAAAAACCTGTCTGACCACAGGTCTGTCTGGAACAGACCCGAGTCAATGCCTATAGGACATTGCTGTTTCCAATACCACTGGCACTCCGGACGGATGGACTAGAAATCATGGCCGAAGGCCAAGTAATACCGGGGGCCGCTGCCATTTTCCTATGTTGTACCACACTAACCGTGCAGGATTCGCCATTAATGAGACGGTCCCTTGAGGAACGGCGCATGGATTCGTGACCGGGTTGTGGGAGCTTTCTTTCAACCTCGCGCCGTGAAAGGGTAGACTCTCGTTCACCCGTGGGCACTCCCACGGAAGTTATGTTTGTTACTTTTTAGCCTAGCCACTTCCTCTGGTAGCCGTTTCCACGCGGGCGCCACGTTGAGAAAAGTAACGTGCCCACGCGTTCCATATATCTGCGGATTCAGACGTGCTGATGTACCCTATTCTTTATAATCCCATTCATTAAAAAAATCGGGTAAACCCGTTTTAATTGTACTTTATATCCTATTCAGCTATCGCTCCTTTCGTTTTTAATAGATATGAATGGATCGGCTTCGGGTAAACCCATTTTCGCAAAACTACTTTTATTTTCGTAGCGAAAGAGAAAAACTTGAAAGGATCATTAGCTAAGTTAAACATAGATCTAAATCCAAACCACTAGGTTAGTAAACATAAACTAAGACCCGCTGGCAGTGGGTAATGTCAAGCTTGTTATTATTATAAAATCGTTACATCGGTCAAGGTTAATTTCCTAACGTTCATTTAATTTTTAAAAACCTATGTAAGAATTAAGCTATGATTTTAAAAAAAGCATAATATCAATTATGGCAAAGATTTAATTACTTTTTCGTAACTTATTTATAACTTATATATCATATATAACGTGTGTATTTGGCTTGTAAAAACCTAACTTGACAGATTTCACATTGAAGTAGAAAAATAAATGTTGATTTCAAAGTAATTATCTAGCAAGTTTCAGAATGCCTGGAATGTCACATTTAGACCACAGGGGAAAAAAAAGAAAACTAGAACGGACCAGACAACGTAATTAGATTAGCAGAAGTTCAATGAAATATTCCAACTAGTATTTCTTTTTCTCATTGCAATTCACATTGACATTTTCTTCTACATGCTGATGAAAATAAACGATTTGTTTTGGCATGCACAGCGGGAATATTTTTTAAGAGCTGTAATATCTTGATATCCTAAGTTCATTGTTTTTAATACATCCTTTGGTAAAATCACTAAATTTAAAAAGCTTTCAGGAGAGAAGACTCAAAAGTAAAGTAGCTATTATACATAAAAAAACTTAAACATAATCTTCAAATAAAAAAAAATCTAATAAAATATTCAGAAAGACACAAAGATAAAGTTACACTCCTCGTTCCATATGCTAGGACAAATCTGTACAAATGATAATTCTTATCCACTGCTATAGAGCATGGAATGGGTTGCCTGAGCCAGGCAGAAAAAAAACAGTGACTTGGCGGAATTTAAGTCATTGATTGATAAGCATGACGCGTAGGGCGTTATCATCTTTTTGGAAGTAACGTCTGTATTATATTATATAAGATAAGATCATTTCTCTATGTTTCTGACGCCTCTCTATATACAGAAGACATACTAAGAATTTAGTAATTCAGTGTTATTATATCTATTGTTTCACGTTGCTATAGTGTAACACTTGCCTACATTCTGCAAACGATCTAAAAGGCAGTTAATGAGTAGGCCGCGAGCCTCGATAAGGCCGAGAATAGCCCCAGACATGGAGCACCAGCTCATGTAGCGAAGACATCATTCCAGATAGCATCGAAACCCTAGCGCCTTTTCTCCCTATCGAGCTCCACCTACCACTAGCACCCTCATTTTCCCCATTGAGCTCGCGCTGCCACGATAACATGCCGATGGCGCGTAAATTGGAGGTGCTAGAAACATAAGCGCCAGCTGGTAGAGGGGGGGGGGGGAAACCAGGGGGGGGGGGCGCCGGAGATGGCATAATTGAGTTTAGACAAAAATTAAAAGTGTATAGGTGATAGAAGATAAAGTACATAACTTGCTGACTCAGAGAAACTAAACGGAAGTTCAATACTTTTGTTTCTGTCAATGCTTCTCTCCTAACATTCTATCTACATCAGCGGTTCTCAACCTTTTAAGCTCGGCGACCCCGTTTTACAATCCCATATTCTGCCTCGACCCCCCCAACACTCACATACAGCAATAAAAGAGTAGACAATAACAATTCATATTTTCGATGGTCTTAGGCGACCGCTGAAAAATCGTCAATTGACACCGAAGGGAGTCGCGACCAACAGGTTGGAACCCCTGTTCTACATAAACTATTTTTTTTTACCTCAGCTGTGGTCATTTAGCAGAAATAAACATAAAAACAAAACCAGAAAAATATAAATAATACTTTTAAAAACAAGCTTATATTTCGGAAATAATCACAACTACCACCACATCTCTAAATAATGCAAGATTTATCTCCCTTTTTCTATATCAAAGTTTAATTAATTGCATCAGTATAATTAATTGACTAATTGGTTAATTTGTTTGATTGATTCATGTATTGTAATCGACAATCAATAAGTGTCCAATGTTTCAATTTAATTCCGGACTTGGAAGTGGGGGGGGGGGACAAGGTGTACAAGATTTGTACCAGACAGACAGATTGAAGTTGATATAAGCTTTAAAAAAACACACTTTCCTTGTCTGTCAATTATTGTCTTAGATTATGGCTTTTTTTTTTCATTTTGTATTTTTTAAACGTTAAACTCAAACAAACAAAAAAATTGTTACAACTTAAAATCATAATTTAAATGCTAGTTATAAGATCTTTTTTTTATTGAACATGACAAAAATAGATGAGCCCGTTTTTTGTTGGTAAGAAATGTAGGTGAAAAAGGTAGATCTCGATATTCTTTGCAAGCCTTAAAACGAGGTTGAAATTATATCGCATTTTTTAAAAACATATAGCAGATATATATGTGAATATTGACAAGTTATTGTAGCAACTTAAAATAAAGAGATGACCGCACTTTTAAATTGACAAGTCGTTGTACATTTTAATTTGTGGATATCAAAAATTATAAACAACAAACAATCGATACCAACAATCCTATCTTCCTCTGTTGAAAATGTTTATTAAAAGTTTAATTGTTCTAAAAAGATATCTTCTATAAAGCTCATTCAATGACATTAATCTAGTGATGCTCAAATTACGACCCGCAGGCCATTTTCGGCCGCGACGTTGTTCCACCCGGCTCGCCTAAAAAAAAGTAAATTAAAAAATTAATCTTCACCTTTGATAGAGGCTTCCCTTTTTCTCTGATAGATTGGTACCATAGATTGGTACCATAGATTGGTACCATGACATTTAACATTGGTACTTTTGTAACATGGGACTTTTTGTGGAACATGATGATAAGCCGAAATGTTCGTTTTATAAAGACAGTGTAGCTGGTTAAAAACAACATAAAATTGGCATTATGAAACATTCTTGGTTTGAGCCGCGAATAAAATATTGTTAAAATACGTCTAGAGACTTTTGCTCACATTTTAAGTAGGGGAACGATGCCATTTTCCGACGAGTAAAAAAAATGAGATACGCTTCAAATATTCAAATAATTGTAATGTAAGTACTAGATCCCTACGAGTTTGTAATAAAATAGTTTAAAGTCGATTTTTTAAAATTATTGTACCTATTCTTTGATGCGGCCCGCAACACGATTGTTATGAATTAAAATGACCCACAAGTGGAATAACTTTATATATACAGCCATATCTCTCAAAAAGTATCGTTTATTTTTTTATTCGATACCAAACAAAATAATTATTTACCAATATTTGGGAAGCGTGGTCTAGAGGCTAAGTACACTTGAGCTTGTACTTGGCTTGGCTACCTCTGAAGGGGGCTCAAGGTTCGACACGCGACTCAAGCAGAGTTGTGTTTACTGAGCGCCTAAAGGCAGCACGGACAACCTCCCAGATACCCCCCACTGGTCCACAAATGAGATTGGACCGTAGCTCTCTGAGCATGCTATACGTATGCAAGTTGCGTTATCTAAAAGCCATATTTTATTTATTCTACTAGTTTGTTTTTTTTGTCTTATTTTAATTGATTCTCGTTTTGCCAGGTATAAACACATAGAGTAAACTAGTCGACCCACGGCGTAGCATACGCCGCTATTTTGCAGGGCCGGCCTAAGGCCACTGCAACACATGCGACACCACTTTCATAGATTGAATGTAGAAGTCACACCGTGTTGTTGGCAGGGAGGGAGAGAAGCGGAGAAGTCAGACTAGAATTAACGGCCCTAAATAGGACTGCGTGTATGTGTCGGGGAAGTATTATAAATCAGGTCTTTCCAAATCATAAGTCTATGTCCTAGAAATTACGATGCGCAGGTTAAAAAAAAAGGATGTTCCAGAGCGCGAAAAAGAGAGAGAAAGAGAGGAGGAAATGGGGGAGCGAAGTAGAGAGATAGAGAGCAAACAGTAACATTTCGTTGCAACAGTTATACTAGTTCGCAGGCTAAAAAAAGCTTGTTGGGTTTATCGTTAAAATGTGGCTTGTCAATAGTTATTTAAAAAAAAAAAACAAATATAGAAAAAAAAGGGGGTGTTACGGCCATTCTAAACAATATAAAGTTTGGAAACCAATCTACCAGAGTAGCAGATGCGTACTGATAGTTGAGCATATCCTTCCAATAGTAATCACATAGAAAGGGGGTTATAATGGGAAATATATTTCAATATGTTTTTGGTAAAGTTGTCTTAAAAGTCGAAATAGATAGGTAGATAGATAGATAGAGAGAAAGATAGATAGATGGATATAGATATATATATATAGAGAGAGATAGATAGACAGATAGATAGATAGATAGATAGATAGATACCTACATACATACATACATACATACATGCAGGGGCGGCCCTAGCAGTGCGCGGGGCCCTGGGCGAGCGTCATGTGCGGGGCCCTTAGCTATATATATAGATTATATCTTACCACATTTCACTAACGGGCTAATCTGTCTCTAATGTGTCCTCCTCAAAGCTGTGGGCCTTATAATTGTAACAAAACATAGAACATTACGTTGGTTTACTATTTGCCATATAAGTGCATCTTATAGGCTATTGTATTTAAATTGTTCTACATTAACAGATGCGAATAAGAAAGAAACCACACGCGCACTACTAATATTATATCTCCTATCTCACTCTGCAAATTGAAGCCAATAGGATGTTCTATAAGAATAACGTGTGCTATAGGAGTTACAGTGGTCCATTCACTTTCACATACCCGACTTTTGAGGACGGGTTGTATCACGGGTTTTCAAAAAAAAATCTATATAATCAAGATTACAAAGACAGTTTGTGTGGAAATACAAACTCAAAATCGCCCCCGTTGTGGTCTACCCAAGCAAGTAAAAAGGCAGGTTTCAATATTTTCAGAAAGAACATCAGAATGAAATTCTATCAAAGACAAACGATAGAGTAGAATGGAGAAAGAAGATTGACAGATCTTGTGTGGTGCCCCAGCGGTCCAGTAGACCAAAAGATATGTGAAGGTGAATGTGAAGTTCGACGTCTACTTCTCCTACCGAATTATGAAATACAATAATAAAAAAAACTACTTATTAATTGTTGTTTTAAATTATGTCCAACTTATATACACTAGTCGACCGGCGGCATAGCATACGCCGCTATTTTGCAGGGCAGGCCTTAG
>JADKLZ010019686.1:4555352-4574355 GCA_021533235.1 Biomphalaria straminea | reverse complement strand
GCCGCTATTTTGCAGGGCAGGCCTTAGGCACTGCAACATATGCGACCGCAGTGGGTCCCGCACTTTCATTGGACCCGTGCTAATTTTTTAGGTCTATAAATTATTAAATCAAGTTACATGAAGTTAATTCCTTTTTCCAGTCTATATTTATTTATGTCTATGCTATTTTGTGAATGAAAATAGTTCGGATTTGGATACACCATTTTCATTCACACCTTGCTGCGCCATTGGATCTTCCCATTTACTTGTTATAAGTTAATTCATGAATAAAAAATACTACAACATATGCGACCACAGTGGATCCCGAACTTTCTTTGGACCCGTGCTAATTTTTAGGTCTATAAATTATGAAATTGAACCATTTTATAAAACATAACAGATTTCCCGCGGCCTCTTGATTTACGAGGAGCCCCCTGGAAATCTCCTGAAATGTTATTAAATGCTATGCCGCCGGTCGAAAAAGTCCTGGAAATTTCCGGACATTATTAAAATCGTTTTAAAGTAAAAAAATAAATAAATATGCTATGCTATTTTGTGAATGAAAATAGTGCGGATTTTGGATATATTATTTCCCATTCACACCATGCTGCGCCATGGGATCTTCTCATTTTCTTGTTATAAGTAAAGCGAATGCGTGAATTCATGAATGAAAAATACTATGAATGAAGCTAAACTAAAATGACTAATTGACCTTAATTTACGCGATATTAAGAATATAGCTGCACTCATGTAACAATGCCTTAGAAAAACAAATTTGAATGTTAATTTGATTAAATGGACTATAATTAGTATGTTCATGTGCTAAAGCATAAAACTATACTTGCGAAGAGAAGTTCTATAATCTTCTTAGAGTTGAATTCGAATTTTAGATTTAGATCTAGATCTAGGAATAGAGAGATGAGTTACCTTTCGTAATCATGTCTAATGAACGAATATGCGAAATTAAAGTACTTTCTAAAGTGAAACCTGAGAGTAGACTCTATCTGTGTATTGTTGTTCTAGTTTCAATAGTCTAACGACACAATAATGTGGAAATACTTTTAATATTATGACAATAATCTGAGAAGAAGAGATAATTATATAAACACAACTTTCATTCACAAAATAGTGCGGATTGGGATGCACCAATTTCCATTCACACTGCGTGCGTGCGACATGGGTTGTTCCCTATTTACTTGTTGTTGCTTGTATGTTGTTTGACCTCTTACTTTGAGGATTATATATATAGATACTAAATAGATTTTTTCTCTTTTAAAAAAAAAGTAAACATTTTTATTTTGTGTAAATGTAGTAGTTAGCAATACAAATATAAAAAAAAAAATTGAATACACCTGTTTAAAAAAGGGTCTTTTCTTTTATTAAAGATCATCACGTGTTTGTTACTATTAATAGTGAATAGCTACAAAAGTGATGTGTTTTTCTTAAAGAAACTGCTTGCATAAATGATCTAAAAAAATAGATTTTTTTGGTTTCAGAAAATAAAAAAGCCGTTACATTAGAACTTTGAATGTCTTAAATATTATGGTGTGGGATTTTAAATATCTTTTCTAGTTTACGAGATCTAAACAGGACGGACGAACGTACGGACAGACATTCCACACAAAACTAATAGCGTCTTTTCCTCTTTCGGGGACCGGTAAAAATATTCCTGCGTTTTTGTTTTTTGTTGTTGCTTTTTTTTTCAACACGTTGACATGAATTTTCCCACGGCTGCACTATGTCTATGCATAATAGCCTATTGAAAAAAAAAAAACTTAATACGTCATCGCCAAACTTGCTGAAAACTGATTTTCCAAAATAGCTTTACAAGCACATCAACTGGTGATACTGTTTATATCCGAAAATATTACACGTTTATGAAATTAAATAGCCTACCGCGAAAATCGGACCTTCGCGACAGTCGAGAATACACTGTATAATTGTCTAGTTATTTTTAGTGCTTAAAAAAAAAAATAGGTGCCGGTACTCAGTGATGGATTGCCTAACTTTTAACTACTAATAAATTAATAATAAACGCTAAAATCCAAGAAAATTAATAATTTTTCCCCACATTGAAAAAATGAAGTACGCCGTACCGGTTTGACGGTAAAAAAAAAAAAAGCACTGATTATTTTCATTAAAAAATCAATTTGTCAAAAGTTGCATTTATGACACTACAAATGTTAGGCTATAAATGACTCTTTCATTTTCAATTTGTCATAATGCAAAAAGTAGCTCAAACTGTATCACTACACATTTTCCAAAAAATTCCGATTAGACGTCGTTATTTATATACCAAAGAAACGAATAGGATTGGTTGCTTCCACAAATGTGTTTTTATTGTGAACTGTTAAGCAATGATAACCTGTTAGACTCGGCTGTCTATACCGAAACTGAACGGTATTTCGAAACAAGAAATGTAAGTTATAAGCTTAAATGGCAATTGGTAAAGTAAATATACTGGGAAAATATAGAGTAACAAGTCCTTGTTTATAATCACTCATTTAGTTTTCGAAGTTGGTGACAATAAAATCTCCCAGCGCGGGGCCCCTTTCAGGCGCGGGGCCTGGGGCGGTTGCCCCACTTGCCACCCCCTAAGACCGCTACTGCATACATGCATACATACATACATATGCATACGCTATATATTTCCAATAGGTATCTTTTGTTTACTTGGGATATACTAGTATTTTAAAGGAGTAAGTATTTACATGTTTAAACACATTGTACACAATTATAGTTTCATTGCCAGCTCATGATCTCTAATAGCCACACTTATTATTTTGGAATGTTACTTTCAGTATCATAAACACAACAAAGAATGTTATGGGCCAGGCTATACAAATAAAATCTATTTCCTTGTTATTTTTTTGATGTTTTGGATACTCCTGGTCAGTGGTTTTCCCGTTTTCAGTTCTCACTTGTTGTGTCATGTGATAGCCATGCTAGTAGCGATGTTTTAAGAATGGATCAAGTTTAAACAACATGGCTGCAAGATCAAGATTACATTTTTTCCCAACATTGTATTGTTACATTGTTGAAGAACTCTGAGTAACACATACTCTTTGATAAACTTATGGACATATTTATACATATATACAGACACGCAGAGGTGTAGTGAGTGGGGCGGGGGCACGATGCCAACGGGTGCCACTCTCTGGGGCCGCCACATTCAGCCTATTTTTCTATGTGATGTTCATGGGAAATTTGTAGGGGGGGGGGCGCCTATAATGTACGTTGCCCCGGTGTCACAGTCTTGTTTGACATTATTGTGATATGTTCTGCGCACGATTTGCTCACATCCGCCTCTGACCCACAGTCAAACTCACAAGAATGTTCCGTGTCTTTTCACTGCATGTGAAAGATAAACAGATAAACATTCTTCTCCAGATCCAAACACCAGGCAGTACATTTTCTTCTAGTTTCATCAATATCCATTGCGTACTCTGATGACACAGAATTATGGTAATTTTCTATCAAGCTAATATGTCTTAATCGTGTATCTCATTTTTATAGGGATATCCTGACAATTCTTATATCTAGAAACCTTTGAGAATTATCTGTAAGATATTTAGTGACAAAGACAAGTCAGACAAAATGGGCCCACACAATGTTAGTTCCCCCTTTCAGACCTTGTGGTCTATAGGGCAGATGATGTAAAGGTCAACTGATTCTGTGGCCTACGGTTAACGAGGGTGTCATGTGGCCAGCACAACGACCAACCGCCTTTACTTTTCCCCAACTAATGTCAGGTAACCATTAGAGCTGGGTGGACTCAGAGGCACCCAAGGATCCCGAAATGAAAATCCCAGTCTTCACCAGGATTCGAACCCCCTATCCCCGGTTCAGAAGCCAAGCGCTTTACCGCTCAGCCACCGCTCCTCCACACAATGTTAAGATATTTTAAAGTTTTAAAGAGCTTGTATCAGCTCACGTTATTTCTGTCACATGCCGATCTCGGATCAAGTTGAAACTTTGCACAATTAGTTCTGGTGCCTAGCAAAATATGAAAATTGTTAATGGTGATTAATTATTTAGTTTGATATCGAACAAAGGAAATAAATGCTTAATGAGTTGTTAATGTATAAGTGGAGTTTTGCCCCTTATTACGTTTTGTACACGCTTTTTCTCTCACTTCCAATTCTTGGATCAAGTTGATATTTCGCATCAGTATTCATAGTTGATGGCATTACATGAATCAAGAAAAGAATTGTACCAATTAATTCATCAACAAGTAGTTCGTTTTTATACAGAGAAAGGAACTTACTCATGCGGTATTGAAATCACTCTAGAGGGTCAAATGGGTGGTCTGATTCAGACTGTAAACCAATGATCTACCAAATTTTAAGAGAAAAAAGTTAACCGCATGTCTATATTAAAACAGATTCACATGGAACGTAATTACCTCCAAATTTGAAATAATATCTGTGATTTATAAGATAAGATAAAATAAGATTGATCTTATAACCCAATTGTATAAAGCACTTTAATCATTTTCTTTCTCAGAAAGTAACAGAGAAATAGAGTCACCTCCCTCTATCTCTGTCAGACACTGATTTTTTTTTAGGCGGGGGAGGCGGGACGATGTGTGCTAGCTTTTCTAGTTGTCTGCCCCACCTCGCTCGACAATTTCCCTTGCAACAGGCTTAGATTAATTGATATCATATTGTCATTTTTTTTTGTTAACTCTATTTCAGAGACAACCAGAAGAGAAGAGAAAACAGAAGAGGAGAGGAGAAAGAACATTCCCTAGTCAGGCGGGATATGATGAATTCTATTCTGTTGCTGGCGATGTGGAGTTCTCTTTTCTTTTTGGACCTTTCTTAGCTTCCCCTTTTTGTTTTCAGCCTTGTGCACATCCTGACGTCTAGGGGTTAAATCTGATCCTCGGATGGCTTCTATGACGATATATGGGAAGGATGTATCGCAGCAAGATGGCCTCAATGGGTTTTATAGCATGGCGCGCGCTTGTTATGTGGCAAGATAGGGATTGGTATACGCCCCGGAAGATTTAAACCACTTGACCTAGTGGGCGCAAGAGATGCACTTGTTTTCTTTACACTTGGAGCAGTAGCTAAATCTATTCAGGAAAATTATCAGTGCACAAAGGGCCCACATTTTAATATTTTTATTTGCATAAGATGACTAGTGCGCGTTTAGTTAAAGGATGTGGCAGTAGATCAAGTGTTTTTTATACGTACCACAATGTATAGTTCCGTTTTGCCCATTAGAAAAATGTAAAGTCTGATAAGACTTATATGAGGAAGTCCTATTTAATACTTAAATGTTGCCGATAGCTAGATTTAGGGATTGGAGTCAGAGAATATTTAGGATGTGCACGACAATCACTGACCGATAGATTTATTACTGTGTCTTCGAAACTCTGAAACGATGAACGATGCACGGCTAAGATCTCGCCAAACTCGTCTTAACGGCAGTGCCAGTTCTACCGGCTCACGTCATCAAAGGCATCAGCAGGGCGATCGCGGCGAGTCGGATGTTTTCCAAATCCGTGAAACTTCGGCCTATCCTACGAGCTCCTACGAAAGATCGGGCAGCGCCTTGAAGCACAATCGGGGACATTCGTTCGGAAATTCCCGGAGGATTGAAGAAACGCTTACTGAAGATGTGATCAATACGTTTTACAAGGATGCCTATAAAGATGAGGGCAACTCTCTCTCGCCTCTTTCAGTGGATAACTCAGCTAACGACGATGTCGCGAAAGGGAACACGACAGATCTTGCAAATATTTTATCTCACGACTCGACAAGCATCAGAAACAGATTTCAGTACCCTCAGTACGAGGCTGTACCTTTCAATACAGACGAAAACTCCAATAGCCCTCATTTCGACGTAGAGTTCTTCCCGGAGCCGCTCAACAACTCGGAGTTCTTCTTGAACGAGACCGCATCGAGTCTTCCGGGCTCGGATTCGTTTCCCTACTCCCCCTGGGGATCCTCGCTGAATTATTTTAACACCAGCGTCTCACCCGTTCACCTCGACACCTTTTTCACCACCAACGTCACCAGCTTGGTCTTTGACCACGGCTTTCAGAAGTCGGACCACGACCACTTCTTTGGTCATACCAACGCGTCCACTTTCGGATACTTTAATGAACCAGCCAACGAGACTGCAAACGCAGAAGGAGATGTGTACACATGGAGTATACTAATGATGGCTCCGCTGGTCATCTTCGGAGTAGGCGGTAACACGCTGGTCATCCTGGCCATCTCTTTGGAGAAACGCCTCCAGAACGTGACCAACTATTTCCTACTGTCCTTGGCCGTCACGGACCTTCTGGTCAGTCTTATGGTGATGCCTCTATCTATAATCAATGTTTTTACTGGTAAGTACTTGCATGATTTAACAACAACAAACATCTCATATTTTGAATCACTTAAAAATGTCAACTTTATTTTAGAGTTAAGAAAAAGGGTTGCTAGGGGAACATATGCTGACTCTTTTGCAGCTTCCAACCTTTGTCCCGGTCCTGTGATGTCGACGACGTTTAGCACGCTCCTTCTTGAAGTGTGACATCTGCGTGATCTCATTGATTTTCCTTACTGTCTTCTACCTTGAACAGTCTTCTACCTGGAACTGTCTTCTACCTGAAACTAACGTCTACCTGGAACGGACGTCTATCTGGAACTGTCTTCTACCTGAAACTGTCTTCTACCTGAAACAAACGTCTACTTGGAACTGACGTCTATCTGTAACTGTCTTCTACCTGGAACTGTCTTCTACCTGGAACTTTCTTCTTAATTACCTGAAGCTGTCTTCTGCCGTGAACTGTCTTCTACCTGCAACTGTCTTCTACCTGCAACTGTCTTCTGCCTGGAACTGTCTTCTACCTGGAACTGTCTTCTAAATGGAATTGTCTTCTACCTGGAACTTTCTTCTCTTGGATGAATGAGTGACCGAATAATGGAGCAAATAGGCTTGAGTCTCTAGAAGAGAAGACGCAGGCATGGACAGTTTCACTAAACAGACACACATTTATAACACAAAAAGATCATGAATGCCCCCTGTACTATTGAGCCCTAATTTTATTTCTGAAATTTATTTTATTCGACAGAAATCTTGTATTTATATATCTTTATTTATCTTATTTATATTTATAGTTATTATATTTTACTGTTGTTAGACAATCTTACATGTAGTCTTTTTAAATGTCGTTTCACCCTAGTCTTACATTTGGGAACTTTAAATTTTCTTGACTTCAATCTAATTATATTTATTTGCGGATTACCATAGCGAAGAAAGGAGCTGTCTTATTTAGCTTTTGTTTTTCTTGTATTTATATTCAGCCACATAATTAGCCGAGATTTACTATTTTAATCTTTGCCAATAAAAGAGCGCGAGTCAAGAAGTGTTCAGTGTTATAAAAAGTGCAAGTCCAGACGTAGAGTTTTATTTCATCGCTTAGCACGTGATGTACCAGGTTCCGAAAGCTGCTGGCGGCTTTCAAATAACAAACAAAACACATTTTCTGAAAACATTTCTTAGGCAAATATTTCTTTCACCAAAATAAAACATGTAAAAAAAAAAACAAATAAACCAAACCTCCAGTTGGCTGTTGACAATTTCACAGAGATTACAACAATGTGATAAAAATTCCACAAAATTGGCCAAACATTTTCTTCTTTCAACATTAAATTTTCGTTTTATTTTTTTTTACTTTTAAATAACAGGAAAAGAATGTGGGAGGGGTGGGGGCAGCCTAAGCTTTCATTAGCGATCCCTAGCGCTAGCTAATGTGAGGTTGCTAACAGCCCTGCAGTCAGCACGAGAAACACGAGTTTGAATTTAGATGAGGAATTAGAGACTCGGTGCTCCTGTGATGTTTTGTACAGCGAGACTTAATGGAATTTTCTGTTTGTTTGTTTCAACTGTAAACTTGGATTATAGATCTGCTTTTCAAGACAAAGAAAACATAAGGAAGAAAACTAGAATATATTGCGTGGTATAAACCGTCCGAGGGGGCGGCAGTTCGAATCCAAATAGAGCCTTGGAAATTTGATTTTTGAGAATTAAACCGCAGCAAGAAAAGCTTTACTCTCCCCCCCCCCATTTGCAATAAAAAAGATTTGACCAGATCACATAATGTACAGACCTGTGACATTAACCAGTCTAAACTGCCCACAGGTTCTGACGTTGCAATTCAGTGTTGAGGCCTGCTATAATAGATGGTCTCGACCGAAGACGATGTCGGTATTTGCGGTTTAGATTATCTATTACTGTTGTTCAATTGGACAAATGTATGACGAAAAGTTGTTGTTTTTTTGCCAGCCTTCATAAGTTCATACAATAGTGAAATAAATCTTTAATGTTATGAAACTAAAAGTATACAAGAGAACAATACTGATTGGAATAGATGTGTTGCAAAAACCACAGATGGAGCAAAAATTATGGTCGGAAGAAATAAAGAACTTGTTGATACAATTCAAATTGTTGTCCTTGGTTTCGTATCCACACAATGTTGTATGCACCATGTAAGATGCCCATCGATCTATAGAAAGTTCTGGATGAAAGTATGACATTAGTGAATGACGGAACATTAAAAATCTACCTTGGAATGAATGACCTTTTTTTTCACAAGTACTTGAAGAAAAATGGAGGCGCAGCGGCTAAGCGGTAAAGCGCTTGGCTTCTGAATCGGGAGTCGCGGGTTCAAATCCTGGTGAAGACTGGGATTGTTATTTTTGATTCCTTGGGCGCCTCTGAGTCCACCAAGCTCTAATGGGTACCTGACATTAGTTGGGGAAAAGTAAAGGTGGTTTGTCGTTGTGCTGGACACAGAATCTGATGACCTTTATATCATCTGCCCTAAAGACCACAAGGTCTGAAAGGGGAACTACTAACTTGAAGAAATGGGAAATAATTACTCCCAGTTTCTTGTCCATGCTGATGGCTGATGCTCGTTGGCTATCTCGAGCCAGTGTTTCGACTTTGTCACTTTGACCTAGTCCTATAGTATAATGCGGTTGCTCGTTGTGCTGGCAACATGATACTCTCGTTAACTATGGGCCATAGAAACAGAAGACCTTTATATCAACTGCCCTGATAGACCGCCTGGCCTGAGAGGGGATTTTTTTGGTACTTTTAAAAAAATTACCTCAGCTTTTCGTTACAATGCAAATTTTCTTGTTTCACGGTCAAGTGAACGCTAAATTGATGACAAAAGAGAGTTGATAATGGAAAAAACAACAATTTGTTTTCCTTTCTTCACAAGTTTTTCAACAAGCTTGACTACTAACATTAATGCTGATACTCTGGAAAGCATACCACAACATTTGGAGACTTCGTTAATGAGCTTGATTGAAACAGATCCTAATGAATGGATGACATTTGACATTTAACACAACAAGCCAGAATGTTTGTTTCATACTGAAGAAGAGCAATTGTTGGAATTGACTTCAAAAAATGTGGCATGTACTTGAACATCCTTCTGATTATACTTATAGAATCTGTGTTTGGTTTTAACAGAAAGTTCTAGAACACATCTTTCACATTACAATGTCATAGTTTTGTGTTGTTGCTTTTTTCAATATTTGTTGAAATTGAATCGAAGAAAAAAAATATTTAAAAAAAATAGATTGTTAGGCCTGGATTAGTATCTCAGATTTAAAAATTATCAGTGAACCAAATTCTGTCTTCTCAGCTGTCAATGAAATGAATGAATGGGTTCGATCTTGATGTGGTGCTAATATTACACACTTGGACTGGTCACTGGTAATGTGTCGCGAATGCGTAGACTGCTGAGTCGGTGCTTCTTGGAGTCACACTTGGCATGAGACGAACACAAATGTTACAAATTAACATGCATCCTCTTTGGCAGACAGAATACACATTTTATTTGATAATAATAGTAACACTGCAACTTCTTGGCAGTTGCACAATCAAGTACGAAATATAATCACATCCGCATAACAGCGGTATAATAAATCCAATATAGTAAATCTTGTCAAATCACATCCGCATCACAGCTGGTAACAATGAACTTCCGAAACAGAATAATCAGAATAATAACTCTCTAGAAATACATGTCTCAAAATGACTACTGGCGTCGTCTGCTCAAAATATACTACCTAATTCAAAGTCACAACTCGATTCTCTAAGTTACTATTGTCCGTACCGTGCCAAGAGATACCGCTTGACCGCCTTGTCCAAAGGATACCACTTGACTGCCTTGACTGATCTTAAGTCAATTTTAGTCATACTACTTCCTGTTTCTACATCAGGAGTTTCACGTGTCTTTTCACCGTCTTAACCCGATGTGAACATTTAACAGGCAATGTCAACTGAGAATGTGATACAGCACATACCATTGTATTCTTCTCTTGGAAGTACTTTTTAGGAGGGGTAGGGATTCTCAGCAGTACACAAATTATAACAGGGGTACTAATATGTCAACAGCTTGGGAAACACTCAAAAACACGAAGAACTTTTTATTTTCAATAATTTAGCGATAGTAGGTTTAATGTAAAAAAAAATACAAAGAACTTTTATGTTTTCACAATAGCTTTGATGTGGCTGTCGGGCTTTTATAGTTGTTTAAATGATGCTGAAATTATGACAATGTTCTTTCTTTTTACAAAGCGTATATCATATCACTTTGTCTGGAAAAAAAGTTTGTACACGTTATTTCTCCGACACCTAATTACATATCAGGTCGACATTTCGAACAACTATTTCTTTTACCTGACAATACTAAAATCGATAATGTAGAATGTAAACACTTTGTTATGTAGTGTATTTAGACTGTAGTAAGTTTGTTCATTTATGTATTGTTTTAAAATCGGAGTTATTTTTTTAAAGAATGCCTTGCATAACTTATTTAGAAAAACAAGCAGTCATTACATCTAACCTTTGGAAGTCACAAAATAAGCTGTAATCAAATTCTCACAATATTTTCTTGTGTTTGAAATCTAAACTTGAAGGCGTACTAGAGTTCCAGACAAAACAAAAGAGAGGTTATCTCCCTTACAGAGGGCGCTATAACAGGGGTTCTCAACCTGTGGGTCGCGACCCTCTTCGGGGTCGATTGACGAATTGCCACGGGTTGCCTAAGACTATACGGATTGTGTTTTGTCTATTTTTCTATTGCCGTGTGGGTGGGTGGGGGTCACGAATGAATGGGGGATTGTAAAAAGGGGTCGCCGAGTTTAAAAGGCTGAGAACCGCTGCGCTAGAATATGTCGATATAGAATGAATGTGACAAGACTTTTGTCTTTGTGTGTTAAGTACTTCAGAATGACCTTGACCCATGACGTGCACTGTCTAGCAGACGATTTGGTTGGAGACAAATGACTAGGGAACGAAATTTGGTTAGCAGAACTTTTCCATCGTTCTTCGACAATTCTCAAGTGTAGTCCTAATGTAGAGCTCCTCCAGTCTTACCCCCCTCTACATAACGTTAGGTTTCTGCAGTTCGGTTGGAGACTTCCAGTGTATTTTATAAGAACATATCCATCATTAAGTCTCTAGATTATCTAGTTCTAGTTGTGTATAAAACAAACAAGAACTAAGAAGAGGCGTATAATTTGTTACCCAGACTTGGCACAAGAATTTATATATATATATATATATATATATATTAAATTAAATAAAATAAAGGTTAAATAATTAACGAGTAGCATGTCCGCTTCCAATTATGATATAAATACACATCACATCGAAGTGAACGATTTCGAGACCAGGAAAGAGAGGTCATCTAATCAACAACAGGTCAATGTGAAAGTCCCAATCAACTATCATTTAATAAAATATTTTGTTTAGGGTCGTTGCTTCTTGGGTCATCTCCACTCCTGTTGTAGCGAGGTCGGAGGCGGAGACCCACGAGGGACTCCTTCTTATCCCTACAATGTATTGCAAAAAAAAAAAAAAAAAAAAAAAAAAACAACTGAGAAAGCACTACTCCCGCAAGTAACGGCGTGGGGAAATGAACAAGGTTTAGCAATATTTCCTTTACTACGTGCCCTGTTCGCAGTACTTCTCAGTACTCAGTACTTCACTGCAGTTTATTATTCAGTTTTTATTCGTCCTTTTTTTTTTAAAGGTATGGATGTTTCTATAATGAGTTCCTTGATGTGGGCGGGAAAATATTACACACACCAAATGTTGCCAGCTCTTAGTATTAAACTCGAAAATCTAATGTTGAAGCCGGATCTATTCATATGTATGCAGGATCTCGTGCATTTGTTAATTTAAAAAAAAATTGTTTATGGAAGTCGTTAATTATATATGTTGTTAAAAGTTTTATTGTTATTTCTTAAATCCGCTCTTAAAATACCATAGTCTACTTTTTATATTAATTTCTTAAACAGACAAGGTGAATTGACCCATAATGTGATTTCTCTAAAATTGTGCAAAAACACAAAACCTCTTTAAAAAATCTTTTAAGTTAGACTTATCTCCTGTAAGTGAGAGTGCGGGTGCATGGGGGCGCTGTACGCATGATATTTATGTTTGGTGTTTGTTTCATTATTAGCCCCCCCCCCCCACCTCCGATGTTCTAAAAATGTTTCAACACTTGGACCAAAACAGTGACGTTATCAGAGTCTAGCACCACCAACACTGAATGGTTAAATTAAACCGATAAAAAAAACTATTTTGTGTTAAAAAACCCAGACTTCTTTAATTCTATAAGACAATTGATACTCGCTGTCTTGGTTTTATCGATAAAAAAAAACTTTGGAGGAAAAAAAAACTGCATACTGAAAACAAAATCTAAAGGCTGTTATTTTAGTGGCACTAAGCAACTCTTGTCTGTCAGCCTGGGCAACATGATACATGATACACGGGTCTGTCAGAGGCGTTCCTACTTTTTTATTTTTTTTTATTTTACACTTTTTTTCTGTTGCCCTTTGTCAGTTTTTAGTCCTATTATTTTCAGAATAAAAAAATGTCTACACAGCTCTATAGTTTAAAAGGATGAAATTAGAAAAACTTTTTTTTTTGTTGAAGTCAATTTTTTTTTTCGTTCAATGTATGCATTTGTAAGAAACCACAGAGTGTTGTCATCTCTTTTGGGCTTTTTGAGGTGCTGCTGTTAAGTGCTTGAAGAGTGAATTGGGAGTCTGTAAAAACAATATCTGATGGTGCTTGTATTCCTTCGTGTAATTTATTTTCGACTGTCTGCAAAGCTATGGTAATTGCCTCAATTTCAGCTTGGAAGTTTGATCAGTAGTCGCCACAGGGTGCACTTATTTTAAAGAGTTCATTTTTGGGGAAGACCAGGAAGGCACCAAGACCGGCATTGATGGTGGCTTTGAAGGCTGATCCGTCGATGTATATATGGATGGCTGTTTTTGGATAGCTTTCAATTGTTTCAAGCATGCCTACTTTGAGCTCCAGTGGATTTGATTCTTTTGTTAGAGTATTATTTATTAAATGTGTTGTAATAGTTGTTTTTTATTTAAGTCCAGGAGTTATGTTTGGGAATCTGGTAATTTTTTCTCTATTATTGGGTTGACGTTGTTTTAGGGCTAGTTCGTCAGTAAGTTGTATCAGTGTTCTTTGCATTTTTTTGGTTGTTTTTCCTATTTCTCTGTGTTAGTAGTTTATTTGGATGGTCGGGTTAGGCCAAGGTATGTCACTTTGTCCTTGCTTAACATCCTGGTACATGCATCCAACTTAATGAGTGTGTGTCTACCACTTTGCAGACATAAATGCGTATTACGTCATGCATATGTGTGTGTCGGTATCGTCTCTGATGTTCCTTGTCTTATACATGTGCGGGGGTGGGAGTGTTTATGTAATACTACGACTAATTTCAGAACTCCTTAACGATACGCCCATGTTCAAAGCTTAGCTGTGCGGGTTTTGATGAGATTTATTGAGACAGGTGTTGATTGAAGACATTAACAGTAGTTTCATTTCACTGGTCCTCAAATGAGTTCCATCTTCTAAACTGGCAGCATTAGAATTTAAACAAAATGTTCTTAGAAGGTGGTTTAAGTAGATGGACCAATAGTTTACTGTCAACTTCTTGGAAACGTTTTGCTTCGTTTAATTCCATGCTGTCGTCGCAAACTCGGAAAATAACGAAAATAATAATTCTTCCTTCAGGGAAATGAATTACACAAGCGGAAATAATGTTATATTTGAAAAGGAAAACAAAATTAAGAAACCAAAGTGAGAAACTAAGATAAGAATTTAAAATAGTTTACGTTTGAAAATAAAATTTAATTCATATTTCACCTGTAGCCTATTTCTATTTTATTATAATTTTCTTTTTTTATTTCAGTTTTCGTATCGTTTTGAATTTGTGAATAAATTTTATAAAATAGGTTTCTAAAAATTAATACATCAATATAGTGTTCAGTGTCTGTCTACTGTATGTATTTTTATTTCATCTAGTTTTGTTTTTTAAATATTTTTGGCAGGTGTTCCAAATCGTTATGTGTATTCTATAGGGTCAGTTAAGTATGTGGTTTTAGAACCATTGAGTTATCTAGTCATAAAAAAGTCACTTTCTAATTAAATAAATAACATCTTTCTAAACAAATGAAGACAGGAGAAATCGACTGAACTAATTGCTCGTGTTTCGAGCCAAGCTGTAAGCTCACGGCGTAATTTCAACAGCTGTAGCTTCAATCAGTAACATCAATATCTTACTCAATGATTCATTGCACTAATAAGGGGGTTGTTTTTTAGGGGTTGCTTATAGCAATGTTAGCAGTGATGATGAAACGTTGATCTGAAAGGAGGAAGACATAAAAGAAAAGACTTGAGACCAATCCCCTCACTTCAATTAGATGTTTATGTTTCAATTAGATTTACATCGAGCAATCGTAGACATTATTTAATAGCTATCTCCTTGAGCGTTTTTCTTCTGTTGCCTTTAAAGTTTTTCAAAGAGTTTGGTGCCTACAGGTTGCCGGGACATGTTTGGTATTAGTGCTCTAGAGATATTAAACTGTTGACAGTAATTTTATTGAAATATTCCCACAAAGCGAGCAATAAACAAACATTATGTGAAAAAAGCAGCATTTGTTTATGACGTCAAAATATGTCTATGACGTAAACATTCGCATGTGACGTAAACATTTGATTGCCATTTGAACTTTTGGTGTAAAAAGAAAATGACTCACACCTAACCGTAAGATAGAGTTCACGTACTCTGTAACGAATCTAATTAATATTTTAATTAAATGTAAATGTCTAATATAAATACTACTGCTTACTGCCCTGTTCGCTAGTGCTGCCTTCTAATATATGTATTTTATACTCAACCTTCCAAAGTAAAATTTGAAATAGAATAAGTCATTTAGCTACACTGAAAATGATAGTAAAGTTCCTCTTTCAGACATATAGGCCAATTGTTAACGAGTAGGGTGCCAGCGCAACGACCGACCGCCTTTACTTTCACGCACTTAAGTCATTTGACGTAATTTACAGCTTTATATCTGGATAAAATCAACGATGGGTGTGTCGTTGCGAGGTCAAAGAGTTAAGAGTAATATATGAACTATATTAATATTTCAGAAATGAAGCTTATAGTAAAAAGACTGTTTCTACGATATTCTACATCACACACACCATTAGACCCAGCTTACAGAACCTGGACATGAATATTCTTAAGGTCATTCGGAGACAAAAAAAAAAAAGATAAAAATAAAAATTTGAAGCCACAACAACTTGGGGGGGGGGGCTAGTGCTGATGTTTGCATGTTCAGATCCATAAACCGGTTGACGTGTTATTGACAGTTACAAATAAATCAGATTGATCTCCCTTGCTTATATTGACCTTTCATTTACTTCGTACGATGCTGTCAGCTGATGGGTTTTAAGACTTAATCTGCATTGTCGACGCTCACCATAACTTTAAACTCCAACCATATTTCCAAACTGTAACCATAAACCCAATCTCTAACCATAATTCTAAATTCTAACCTCTTAACCCTTAAGTCCTAAACAAAAATAAAGAATAACAACAAACACAAATAAAAAGTTGACATGTTCTGTAAGATCTCACAAGGTAGCTAACCTAGTGTAGAACGATAACAGTCATCTGTATACCGATGACACCAAAAAGTTTCCTTTTTATAAATTGACTATTATGTCTAAAATATCAAATGAACATTATTTATTCAATCTTCAGTCAAAGTCTTCTTTCATTCTTTAAAGCGTATTACTTTATATCTTGTAATATATATTAGGCTACGTGTGTGTATGTATGTGGGGGGGGGGTAAGTGTGTGCGGTTGTGTTTGTGAGTAAGTGTTGAGAAATAAAATTGGGGGTGGGGGAATGAGCGGTCGAGGGATAAGTGTGTGTATAAAGGGTAAGTGTGTTTGTGTGTGCTGTGTTAGGGTGTATGTGTAGGGTATCGTGTTTATATTGTGCGTGTTTCAGGGGGGGGGGGGTTCAATGTGTGGGAAATGTATGTGTGTGGGAGCATGTACGTGATTGAAGAATATTCATGTGGTGTGTGTGTTAAGTATGTGAGGTAATGTGCTTGTTGATATCAGTGTTGTGATTGTTGTGAACTCGTATACAGACTTCAAGAAACACCAGGGATGAATTAGAAATAATAAATATTTAATAAAAGTAGTAGAAATAGGTATAACTGTAGATAGCGTCACCAACAGCTCAATTCTCCAAATACATACATCAACTATAAACTTCTTATATCGTACTTAATAACTTATACTAGTCAATTCTCGACACTCCGGTCCACTGACAACAATAACAAAAACTCAAGGGCCATTACTCCATATCTCCCAGTCAACCAAGGGGATTAACAAATAATAACAAATAACCCAGAATTCCCAACATCTAATAACCCAGTTCAATCGAGTGGTTTCTACAATGCTCTATACTAAAGTCTATACAAACACATTCACCACATTCCCTCCTTACGAAAATAAGCTATTAATATGACGTATTAATAGCGTAAAAAAAAGTGAAAGAAAAAGAGAAGAAAAAAAAATTACACAGATTCACACTACCTTCAATGACATGTTTGTGACACGGCTACTATGGTTGGTGAACCGTGACCCACGGTCAACTCAAATGTCAACCAAACAAATGAACCTGTTTCTTCACAACCATTGTTGAGAAAATGAAAGGATAATGCCCAAATTACACGTTAACATTTGCATTTCAACATTCCCCTTTGTTGCAATATCATTACAATTCAATACAATACCAACAAATAACTAATATATGAGAAAAAAAAAATTAACAATTTATATTGTTAACTTAATCAAAACAACATCTGGTCATCACGTACTCAAGTCTAATACAACTATGAGAAGATTTGCTTGACTGCATTATAACATTACAAAATTGAAAATACACCTCAACTCTAAATAGAATAAATATCGCAATTACTAACTTCTTAAAATCAACAGGGTTGTCACTTAAGCGGTGACCATTTAAGAGAAAATAGTTAGTACAAAATTCCTATACATTTAACCTTAGAGTAGAATAATTATAGGACATGCTATTTAGTCTATAGCTATAGTTGAGTTGCCTATGAGTCCATTGAACAGTTCAACAAGCAAAAGTCGATGCGTACTGGTCTCATCATTTCTACAATGTGGGGACAGCCATCCCACCGTTCTTTTAGTTCCTTAACTATAAAGTCTCCCTATTTTCCAACCTTGACAGAGTGTCTGCAATGACGTTGTCTACACCTGCCACATGTTTTACGTCAAATAGGAAATCAGACAGTTTCAATGCCCAACGGGCCATTCTTCCATTGTTTAGTTTGCGGCCGTTTAGCGCTTTGAGAGGTGCATGGTCAGTTTGCAGAATGAACGGCTTGCCTAATAGATATCTAGCAAGTTTAGAGGTGGCCCAGACGATGGCTAGGCATTCTCTTTCTACAACTGCATATCGTTGCTCTGTGTCCGTAAGCTTACGGCTGATGTAACAGACTGGATGGAGATTGCCTTCATGTTCCTGCAGTAAGCACGCTCCAATCCCCGTAGACGACGCATCGGTTGCCAATGTAAATGTCTTTGCCTGGTCTGGTAGTTTTAAAACAGGTTCTGATTGAAATACTTGTCTTATTGCTTGCACCGCTTGCTCGCAATGTTGGTCCCACTTAATTTTCCTCTGCGTGCTAATCTGCTTACGTTCTGTTTCGCCGTTCTTAGTTTTTGTCAAATCTGTCAAGGGTTTGATCATTTCTGCACAGTTAGGAATATATTTCCTGTAGAAGTTAACCAAACCAATTAGTCTCTTAACGTCCTTTACGTTCCTTGGAGTCTCAATTTCTAGGATTCGTTGTACGGTGTTTTCTCTGGGTTTTAACTGTCCATATCTTATGTCATGGCCTAGAAATTCAATAGTATCTGTAGCAAGTTCTAGTTTACTTGGTCGAGCAGTTAGACCATGTCGTTGAAGTGTGTTCAAAATTGACTCTAAGGTTTCCACATGTTCCTGCCAGTTCTCGCTATACACACATATATCATCCATATATGCGATCACATTTTTATGGCCTGACAGAACTATTCTCATAAGTCTGTTGAATGTTGCAGGAGCATTCACCAGACCGAATGGCATGTACTTCCATTGGTATAGTCCAAATGGAGTAGAGAATGCCGTTAGGTGGCGTGCACTTTCCGCTACTGGGATCTGATAGTAACCTTTTGCAAGGTCTAACTTACTAAATATTTTGGCATTAGCTAACGTAGCAAACAAGTCCTCTGGGTTGGGCATGGGTTCTGCGTCTAAAACTGTAACGCTGTTTAATTGACGATAGTCTACGCACATTCTGGTTTCTCCGTTTTTTTTCTTTACCATTACTACTGGGGCTGCAAATGGGGATTTCGATCTTTCGATAATTCCCAGACTTATAAGCTCATCTATCTCCTTTCTAATCGCTTCTATGTAGTTTAGTGGCAAGTTGTAGCGGATTATCTTTCCTGGTTTGTCTCCCGTAATAGTGATGTCATGTGTTATGGTTGTTGTCTTTCCCGGCACGTGGGTTAATACTTTCTGATACTTTTGTAGGATGGCCTTGATTTGGTTTTTCTTCTCCTCCGACACGTTACCGATTTTTACACATG